>CBVK0101355345.1:0-18697 GCA_900067695.1 Picea abies | reverse complement strand
ACCGAGATCTACACTCTTTCCCTACACGACGCTCTTCCGATCTCACCCTCGTGCATCTTTCAAACACCACCGATGGCGGCACCACCCCACACACCTTTCTCGGCTCTTCCAAGAACCTTAGAAGACCAGAACCCTCCTTCTTCGTGTAAGCAAGGTCATAAGGAGCACCCCTCTGCTGATACAGTCCACGGTGAGCAGTTAAAGGACAAGCTATCCATCCTCTATGGCTTAGTCTTCGAACTTCGCCAGGGGGTGGAGGATTTGCAGTTTCGACTACAACTCAACAATGAGAAGGTAGCGCTCTTCCTCCAGCTCCTCTCCTCCATGCATGTGGCTGTCCTTTTAGACCTGGGAGGAGCGACCTCCAAGCCTGGACCAAGTGATGATACAGTTGACGTCGAAGAGGATAAGCGGAGCACGACTTTGAGGCAGGAACCAAGAGCGACCACCCAAGGCGAGGATGTTATGATGCAGTGTGCAGAAGAGCTCGGGAGGAAACATAATGGTAGCGAGACTTTGGCCAAGCGTCAGATGCAGGACACCGCGAGGAGCAACCAGAACATTAACACCAATGCAGAGGTCGATGTGCAATGGGGGGACGGAACGACGATTGTCGAAGAGGAACCTTGGCCCGGGGATCTCCAAGGCACCTGGCCAGGTTACGAGTCAAGAGTCTAGGCTATAGAGGTCGTGTCAGCTGTTTTCAGTTTCTGTTGATGTTTATGTAGTCTCAGACTTTACTTTTAGTAGGCATTATGAAACTTTTGCTGACTAAGCTGTTGATTGGGCTGGTTTCCCCTCTGTTGGGGCAGTCCAATAAGCATAGTAGGACTATCACTATACTTGAAATTTCCCTTTTGCCTCTGGAAGGTTTTTAATATATTTTACTTCTTACTTAAAAAAAAAAAATTGACGAGTTTGCAAGCCATTTCAACAATGTGAACTTAAAGTATGCTGAAAAGATAAAGGGATTTGATCCTAACAAAATCTTTGTAGAACATATGCTTTCGGTGGGATTCAATAACTCGTTCATCCAACTACCTTGAATGAAGAAGAAGAAGGTAACAACTAAAGTACTCATGTACACAAAGTCGATGACCTAGAAACAATACTCAATACTAATGGGTTTTATAAGAAAAAAGGAAAGGATCCCAGTGAAAGGAGCACCTAGTCTCTAGTTGTTACTCCCAAAAATACCACATTCTGGAGCAATGCTCCAATGACTCACCCAGTTAGAAAGATTATCAACAATAGTTCAAGCGACGAAGGAGAGAAGAATCCCCCCCTTGGGAAAATCGAGAATTCACATAAGCTACTTGTGAGAAAGAAAATGAAGAACTTAATACAAGAGGAAGAGGACAACCTTATAGAAAATGACATCCAAAGATTTTCTCTAGATGACATGGGGCTAGAGGAGGATATTGAGAAAATATTTCCTGCGATGGAACAACGATAAAATATAATTCAACAAAATTCTTTATTAAAAGTCGTTGCAAATGAGACCTTTAGTGAAGAGGAATCCTTGACTTTTCAAAGTGTTGTTTTTTATAAGGAATCTAAAAAATTGATTGTAGAAAGAGGTGATCGGAAAAATAAAAAGGGAAAATCTCACTCAGAGGTTGAAATGAAGGACATGCAGCCATCCCAAATCTCTAAAATCCACAGGGCAACCGGGGATGCTCTTGACGATTCTATTGATTGATTAGAAGTTGAAAATGTTAAGTTAAAAGAAAGGATGAGAGAATTGGAAAATGCATTAATGCCTCTTCCAATTATGGCAAGTCCTTTGTCAATGATTAAACCAACTGCACTCGCCATTAAGTTGAAAGGATCTTCAAGTCTACTCACAACAATCCAAAGTTATGTAGAGAAAAATATTAAAAAGAGAATGTCACTAATAACAAAAGCATGTGAGGTATAAAAAAATATTGTTTCTTTTGGCTCAAGGGCATATGTCTTTCATGAGTATCCGCAAGCTGATTTAAAAAATGAAGAAGGTTTCTATGTTGATGTTGTCTTTCTATTTGTAATTAAAGTCTCAAATCTAACAGAATTGAAAAGAAGAGAAGAGGATTTTCCTTCTCCAAGTCGAATAAAATAGCTAAATGCTTGTTGGAAGGAAAAGATTAAGAATTTGAGTAACATTGTCCAAGCATGCAGTGAAGCTATACTAAAAAGAGAAGAATTGTTCAAAACACTCATTGAGATAGATCTAGCAGGAGGCACTAATGAGGTACAAGACCCTAAGTTAATTATCAATTCAATGTTTCTAACAAAGCAACAATTTGACGAACAAGTTGAGATATTTAAGGGGTTATCAACTGAAAATTTGTATGGCATACTCGAATATAATGAAGAAGAAATAGACATTTGGCCAGTTGATTATGTTGTGAAAAATCAAGATATTGAGGAGGCAATACATGGTATTTCTCATGACTTAAGAGACTTGGAAGGTGAATTATTTAACATTAAAATTAGACATGAAATAAACGTTACACCAATGAAAAACTACATTGAAGATTTGTTTAAAAAGGCAATTGACAAATTAACCAAAGAAGGGCAAGAATTAGTTGAGACGGTTCCTATAACTGTCAATGAAGACAATAAAAGGACAACAAAAAGCAAGTGAAAAAAGAGAGAGACCATCATAGTAAGTTCATGTTGATCATATCTTGCTTTCTTTATCAGTTTTTCATCCAATTACTTTGATTCTTTGACTAGAAAGGTTTAACCGAAATCTGATAACTTCTCCATGTCTTCTTTCTAGGTCTTGCTACTCTGTTATTGCCCATCATATTCTTTCCACAACTTACTTCTTGTTTATATTTTCTTTATGGTCCGCAGGAGCCCCAATCCCAGTCCTAAGGACAAACACATTTAAATTTCAAGGCTTTGTAACAAACTCTATATTTTTTCAGAAATCTCAAGAGAACTATTTCGGGATCAGTTTTGACTGCATTTTATAACTCTAAGTTTTGAGTATAAAATATTTGAAATTGATCTATCATTATCTTAATTTGAGCTCCCCATGTGTTTACTCTATTAAAGTTCTCTTATGCATGCAAACCATCTTCTTTTATTTTATGTGATCAAAAATATTTAGTTTAACTATGATGGATCTGAGGAAATTTTGTCTGTCTTTTTCAAGTATAAGAACTGTGAGGTTCCTGGTCATCTCTGAGGAACTCTCTTTAAAAACAAAACCTTTTTTCTTCCTTTTTATTTTTCTGCAATCTTTATATTTCTCTGAATATCATGGCGAACTTCCTCAAGGCCCTATATTATTTTAAAAATCTAGAATTCTAAGAAAATATTGAAACAAAGAGGAGTACCACCTCTATAAAAATGCAAGGGGATTTGTATCCCTGTGAGGTTTCCTTTTCGTGACGGATTCAAGTGTCACAATTTTTGGTGACCATACTGGGGAATTGAATTGAAATTTGAAATCTGGTTTAGCATCTTTTGAAAGATACATGACTTTTCCCCAAGTTGATTAGCCCGACTTGGAAATTGGATTAAATAATCAACGAAACATCTTTCATCAACTATATAATATGGTAATAACAACAACCAAGACCAAAGAAGAATTGGAAATATCTTGGCAGACATTGGTCCAATAAGAAGAAAGATAAATCCTCTGTAGATAGAGGAGAGACGAGCGACAAGATCGAAGAAATGAAAGACTAACTAGAACAACACAAGAACAAGGTCGGGATTGAAGCTATAAGAATACAAGGGACCCATTACCAGAAGTAAAAGAAAACAACTCCGTATTCCAAGAAGTGGAAAACATATTCTTGAAATATCTATGGACATGGAGGGAAGAAATGAACAACCACGAGAAGGACCATGAAGAGAACCTCATGAAGAAAGACAAGGAGGTGGTGCAAGAAATCAAGAAGACCTAATATTTGAAAATCGAAGAAGAGTAAGGGATTCCCCCTTAAATCTTCAAGGTGAGCAACATGACCTCCATGTTCTCCCTAAGGGTACCTTGAAGGAATTTTCGGGAGATAGAACAATTGATGCCAAAAGACATCTTAACTTATTTCTTGATGTTTGTGATTTTCATTGCATTGAATATGACGATGTAATAGTAAGGTTATTTCTTCAGACCTTATCAGGGTGAGCCAATTGAATGGTATACAACATTACCTAGTAGGTCAACTGGCTCATTTAATGACCTCAAAGCCATTTCCTGAATATGTTCGCTCCTCCAATTGCATATCATACCCTTCTCACCAATTTTACCCAGATTGGTTTGAGGAAGAATGAGAGAATACGAGATTTCAATCTCAGGTTCAACAAAACTTTGAGTAAGATTCCAAAAGATAAAAGACCTAATGACCCAATGAAACTTGGTTGTTATAAGAATGCAATGCTCCCAAATGTAAAATATGCTATCAGAACATCCCAGATGGATACCTTAGAGGAAACAATGGTTAAGACCACTTAGATGGAAGAAACTATGATTGAGGTAGGTGCTGACCCCGATATTATCTTGGGAAAAGTGCATAGGAAGCTGGGAGGCCTAATTATTGATGATCAAGGAGCCTCTAGCTCAACAAGGAATGAAGAACAAAAGTCGCGGCCCATCCAAAATCAAACAATTGGAGGAAGATTTTTTAAGGGAACCATACCAAATGTGAAGGTAGACCCTATTGCAGCACAAGAAACCAAGCAAAGAATTGAAATTACACAAATGAATATAACCATCAGGTAGATGCAGAATGAGATAATCAGATTAAGAAGGGGAGATAATTATGTAGCAAATCCGAGAATTTTGATCCAAGAGAAAACAAGGAACCCTCCCAAAGAAAACAAAGTGAGGTTTGAAAACCCTGATAATCCACAAAGACAAAGGGTTCCCAGACAACCAACCCCAAATGCAACCGTTCTGGATGATGTATATGACGAGCAAATGGTTGAGCAAGGGAACACTTATTTACTTGATGAAAGTTCTGAAACTATGGATGGATGCGAGACATCCATGTATATATTTGAAGAAGGCAATAATGACCCTGAATCACAAGAGAATGTTGCCCAAACATGAGCGTTTGTAAATAAATCCAAAAATAAAAATGATTCTAAAAATGAAAACGAGAAAGATAAAGAAAAGGTGAATGAGAAAAAGGAAAATGAAAATGTGACAGATAGTGTTGGAAGCAAGAAGCAACATCTAATGTCAAACCCTACTCAGATGAAATACAATGTTGTAGAGGACTTGAGTAAGCTAAGGATATCTCTCCCTTTCACAGAAGTAGTAAAGATCCCTCAACAAAGGGAAAATATTTTGAGATTGCTGGATGATCCGTCTGGAAAAATGGAGGTTGTTGTTATAAGTACAAAACAAAGACAAAACACATTAATTGTCAAGTTGAGAGGTAAAATCACACCTTTTTATATTTCAATTGAAAATTATGATGTTTCCCTTCATAATTGCTTAGTTGATACTGGTGCGACCAATAATATTATGTCACTGGCGGTCATGGAGGCATTGGGCATGAACTGCACCAAATATTATGAGACCGATGAAAGTATATATGCAATTGATTCCAAACAAGTGCTAGCTTATGGAGAAATCAAAGATTTTTATGCTTGGATCATGACGACTCCCCATATTATTACAATTTTCAATATTATTGTAGTAGACCTTCCTCCTCCATATGGAGTTGTTTTAGGAAGAGATTGGTCATCTATGATCAAAGGATATATAATGAACGATGGAAGCTACATGATGCTGCCAGATAAAGAAGGAGCGATGATTAAGGTCCCTCGTGAACCCAGGAGACCCTTCTCTTTAAAAAAGAAGGATAATGAATTAATGGAAGATTATATAGACTCAGGGATCATAAACTATGTTATCCTAGACATGGAGGATATTGAAGACTTAGAGAAAATCCAAGATATGGAGAATCAAGAGCATCAATTTGAAGGATATTGGAGGATGTCATTTGATGGAGCTTGCTCAAGTTTCGGGAGTGGAGTTGGAATTGTCATTGTTAATCCAGGAAATATTGTGCACCCACATGATATCAGACTTGAATTTTCATGTGCCAATAATGAGGTAGAATACAAAGCTTTGATTTAGGGAATGATCCTTGCACAAGAAATGAAGATAAAACATCTAATTGTGATTGGTGACTCCGAGTTGGTGATAAATCAAGTTACCCAGAGGTATAAAATTAAAAAGGAAAGACTCAAGTTATATTTCAAAAGAGTCAACGAATTGATGGAAGCTTTCAGCTCTTTCAACATTTCTTTCATCCCAAGGGACAAGAATCAGAAGACAAATTCATTAGCTTTGGAGGCCTCATTGTCAAACCCGAATTATGTTCAAAACAAAACATCTTTTCAAGTAAAAAGAGTATTCAGACCTTCTGTACTTGATAACCAAGAATATTTATAAGTATTTGAGAATGATGAAGAATTGGAATTTTTTTTGTTGAATGATGATGATGATGAAGACAATCACATAACTATTGTCCCAAGGGATTGTATTCAATTTGAGTCTCTTTTTACAAGAGACAATCATGCTAAACATCTCTTGGAAGAAACTTCGCTCCGAAAGGTCCAAGAAATAAGAAAAATTGATATTGGAACTGACAGTTCCCCAAAATACGTCAACTTGGGAGTTGATTGCACAATTGAAGAAGTTGATCAATATGTTGCATTATTTAAAGAATATCTTGATGTGTTCGCATGGAGTTATGCTGATTTGAAGGCTTATGATAAAACAATATTTCAACATATTATTCCCTTGAGAGAAGGGGAAAAGTCGGTCAAGCAGAAGATAAGGATGATGAACCCCAAATTAAAACCACTGGTGAAGGTTGAATTAGAGAAATTAAAGAAGGATGGAATACTATACCCCATTAGACATTCTGATTGGATTTCAAATCCTATGATAGTAAGAAAGAAGACTGGGGAGATTTGGATGTGTGTAGATTTCAAGGATCTTAACAAATCAAGTGTAAAGGATAATTATCCTTTAGCTAACAATGTGATTTTCTTCTCTAGCAAGTCACGAGATCAACCTGCATGTCCATGTTAGATGTTTTTTCTAGGTATAATCAAGTCTTGGTTGCTGAAGAAGATAGAGAAAAGACAACTTTCATAACACCTTGGGAGACATATGCATATGCCAGGATGCCCTTTGGTTTAAAGATTGCTGGAGCTACATTTCATAGGGCTATGGATCATGCTTTTTAGGGGTTGATAGGAAAATTCATGGTGGATTATCAAGATGACTTAACAGTACACTAAAAAACAAGGAGTGATCACATTCATCACCCGAGGAAAGTTTTTGATAGGTGTAGATTATATGGTGTATCCTTAAATCCAAAGAAATGTTTATTTGCTGTAACTCAAGGCAAATTGTTGGGTCATATTGTGTGAAAGTAAGGAATCTATATAGATCCTGAAAGAGTTAAAGCTATAAATGAACTTAAATCACCATAATCTAAGAAGGGAGTTCAATCATTTTTTGGCAAGATCAACTTTGTACAAGGATTTGTCCCTCACTATGAAAGTATTGTGAAGCCGATCAATTAATTGTTGAAAAAGGACCAAAGGTTTGAATGGACCACGGATACACAAGAAGATTTTATAATATAAAAAAGGCAATCACTACAGCTCCAGTCCTTATTAGCCCAGATTTTCAAAAAAACTTCATCATTTATTCGTTCGATACAAAAACAATTGTTGCATCTATTCTTACTCAGAGGAACACCAAGGGTGATGAACTATTGATTAGCTTCATGAGAAAGACCCTTCATGATTATGACTTGAGAAATTCATAATCACCTTTGGAGTGTAATGGGATCACCTTTTTCTCCAATAGTTGCCAATCATTTTATGAAGTATTTTGAATAAATAACACTCGAATCCTTCAAATTGAAAAATGATTGGTGGGTTAGACATGTTGATGATACAAACGTGAAATGGCCCCATGAGATGGAGGAACTCATTAAGTTTTTTAAACATCTAAACAACCAATATAACTCCATAAGTTCATCATGGAACTAAAAAAAGATTGAACCTTACCATGTATGGATGTTTTGGTAATTAAGAACATTGATGGCTCCATAACTCATTGATGCAGGAGCATCTCTCCAGTCAGCCAGCCAACCAACTAGCCATGCTAGCAAATTCAAATCGCACGCTAAGAGAGAGGCGCAACCTCATTTAAAAATTGAATTGAATGTAACTTTAATGTTTAAGCTGGTGAGCTGTGGAGCCGTGCCTTTGTGTAGGCATTAGGTAGATTGACCTTTAATGTTTGTAAGGATGAGATCTAGATCCAGATTCTGGACTAGACAACCCATTCAATGTAATTGAATAGGGTAGGTAGATTGGAGGGAAGAGCTCTAAGAGCCCCCTCAGGTAAAAGAGATTTTGAGGATCTCATTTTGTAAGTTGAGTTATACTTGAGAGAGAGATAGAAAAGTAGAGAAGTCTGCGTGTAGAGAGCAGAAGAGAAGAGCCGAGACCTTGTTACAGGCCGTGCTCAGGAACACCTTGTAAATACAGGCATTTGCCATATTTAATACAAAGAGCAGTTTTTCCTGCATTATTCTGTGTTGAATGGATGTCTGTGAGTGTTCTTATATGTTGTAGATGTAGTTTTGCATTTGCAGGAGTTGGTGTGATTTTAGGTGAAGGTCTTTGAGGTTTCATGCTAGGAGGGCGTGAGAGAGTACTGTGGTCTCTAAATACCGGTGCACTGAAGCACTTTTGAATTTTGCAGGTTCAGATGAAGACGTGCTGCGACACAAGAACTGGAGTCAACAACTCAGTGAAGACCTCAAGGTTATTGAATACCTTGGAGGCAAGGCTATGTATGAGAGACACAGTTGCAGACAGAAGCTCTGAGGAGTTCTGTGAAGCTCTGCCAGGTGGGCATTGAGCATATGCATAGTGGTGCATTTGGAGGAACTCTGCTGTGAGTTCAAAAGAACGAGAATCACTGAGAATTCTGAGAGCTCTGCCAGGTGGCATTGAGCAGGTGCAAGGAGTGCACATAGGACAGAACTGTTGGATGTTCTGTGAGAAGATACTCTACTAGGTGGGCATTAAGTCAGTGTGCAGGCAGGCATAGGGGAGAGAAGAGAACTATTTTGAGTTCTGTATTTGGAGGAAGAGTCCGCTGAAGGATCTTCACAGGGTTGTTGAACACCCTGCAAACTCAGCAAGAGGTTGCTTGAGCAGAAGGATAGCCAGGAGGGCATCCATACTTCTCCATCTGTGGGAGAAGAAAGAAGGACAAAATCCCTTAGGGGTCTGAGTGTTTGAGAAGCTCAGGAGGAATAGCGTTTTCATACGCACGACGAAGCTCAGAAGTCGAGAGTTTGCAGGAGAGAAGAAGACAAAGGTCGGAGCCTTTGGAAACTTGGAATTCCTCCAAGTGCAGGAAGAAAGTGCGAAGAAGCTCAGGAGGAGAAACGACAGCCGTCGGATCGGCTGAGGAGATCTTGACCATCGGAAGGTTTTCATGTCCAGAGAGTGCGCAGGAGAAGAGGTGATCTGAACCGTTAGATCTAGAGTGAAGAACCCGACAACCGTTAGATCTATCGGGAGTTACACGGTGGTTAAACCATTGGGAAAAGCCAAGGTGAAGTCTCGACGAGAGTTGTCATCAGGACATCGGCACTCGGGATATAGGAATTCTCGAGGTCGAGGAAGTCGGGACACTTCAAGTATTGAAATAGCGGGAATGATCTGGACCCTCCGTTTGTGGAGACACGTGGTGTAGATCGAGCGACCCATCGATATATCAGCTACCGGGGTTTTGAGTTGACAGAGGATTCTGTCATCGGGGTATCACAAGTCCCAAAATCGCGAGATTGGATCTGAGCCATCCATCTGTTGGGGACACGTGGTAGAGATCCAGATTATCGAGAAAGTCCCGATAGAATAGTCAAACCGATGCATCGGGGTTCGACGTTTCGCGAATCCTGAGGGCAAGACTTCCAGAGCATCAGAAGTCGCGAAGTCCCGACGATGTGATAGGGACGTGGAAAGGTCAATTCTCACGTGTGTCGGAGTGTCGGCATATCGGGAGTCGGGAGTTGGGAAAGTGAGCTGTTTGATATCGCGAATGGCGAAATCACGATAGAGGAAATCCCGATAAGGAGAAAGCTCCATTATTGTGGGGCCTAGCTAACGTCACATCGGGGATCCTGTGCACAAGGTGTTTATGCATTTCGGCATTGCGATGTCTGGAACCCCGATAGGAGGATATAAGGCTGCGATCTTATGAGTGGAGGTCACATGGACCAGGGCATAGCCAGGATGGGCTAAGGCAGGAAGGGAGCACATCGGCGAATCGGAGTTCGCGAGTTCAATAGGACAGGAACTCTCGACGACGGGGATCACGAAACCCCGAAACCCGAAAATGAGTTGGGGAAGATCACGGTTGAGTGCAGAGAGCCGTGTGGTTGAATTAAGAACCTGTGGATCGGGTTTCTAGCAAAGATTCCACAGAGGAATCGAAAGAGCCGCTTCAGCTCGCATGAGGAATTGAACGATCCTGTGAGCAGGAGAGCACGACGAGGTGCTATGGTCGCGACTCGCCTGCACCACTCATGAGGTGTATAGAAAGAAAATGTATAGAGAGCAATACCTACATGTTAGTTCTCATCACCATACAAACCAAACAATGGGTGTGCTCAATACACTTATAACCCGAGATGCAAGGATCTCCGACGAAGATAATCTAGAACAAGAAAAGGAGCACTTGTGCAAAGTCTTTCAAAACAATGGCTACACCGATAAACATATCAACAAGGATTTTGAAAAAGTAGAGCAACATCGAAGAAAAACTCAAGAGAATATCATTAATAATGAAGATAAAAGGTGTTTTCTACATTACATACAAGGCACACCAAATAAAATTGCGAGGCTACTAAAGAGGAAAAATATTAGCACAACCTTCTCTCCTTCAAACAAGGTTAGGAATCTCCTAATATTGATCAAAGATATTGTGAATCCTCATCTACACAAGAGTGTTTACCAGATCCCATGTGCATGCAGGGAAACGATATATTGGTGAGACTGGAAGATCTATCCAAATAAGGGTAAAAGAGGCTATTGCAGACATCTTTCATAATAGAACTAAAACATCGACACTCGTGAATCACTTGCATAGAACCAAACATCCCATTAACATTGATGAAATAAAGATCCTTGCCAAAATTGAGAACTTTACACAAAGAAGGATCAAGGAGGCAACATAAGTTGTGAAAAATACTAACTGCCTCAATTGGGATGATGGGCTCATCATTAGTTTCACTTCATTGCTTGTTCTTGATAAGTAATATTTTAGATGACCAATGAAAAATGGTGATTCTTTGAGTTATTGGAGGATAATAATGTTGCCCATTCATTGGTTGTACTTTGTTAAAATTAAAAATTTCATTCAATGGTCAGTCAACCCTTAGTGGAGAAAAAAGATAACATGTGATTAAATTTGCATTTGTAGGCAATGACCAAGAGGAGAAAGCTTCAATAATGCTCTTGTCCTAAAGATGAGCCTCATCTAGTGGGCTCAAAACACGTTGACTTAAACATGAAAATTATCACAAAAACTCCAAATCCAAATCTTAATACTACTAATTGCAAATTCTCATCTCATTTTAAAAATTAACAAGTTAGCCATTAAGGAGGGAATTCTAAAGAATATAATGGAAAATGTTAACTTTACGAAAAAAAAACAAGTCTAAGTCAACAATAAAAGTAAAATGTAACTTAGGTTTATGTGAAAAAGAAAGTACATAGTTAGGGATTTAAACACTCTTGTATAATTAAGGAGTTGAGTTTGTTGTGTCTAAATGACACATTTATTACCTCCTTCATAATGAATCTAAAGCCTATCATGCACCAATATTATCCATTGTTACCTCCTTTTGTTATTTTTATCAAGGGAAAATTAATTGAAATTAGAAGTCTAGGCAAATGTGTTAGGCCCCAAGGGAACCCTGCTCAACATTGAGCCCCATCCTCACGATTAAAAAACTCTTTGTATCATTAATCTCTCATGATGACGGTGTCACCCCAAATTTATTTATCCAAATAGGGATGAGATATGGGTATATGCTCCTTGCACAAAGCAACATTACAATCTAGTTGACAACTCAGTTATCACCTTGTGCGAAGAAAATGCAAATTTGTCTTTATAGTCACAAGGAGAAATGAAGCTTGTCACCTTTGTGCATTTAATTTATCCTTTAACAAAAAGTGTCTCCCCCTTGCGGCAAAGAATGGAAAAAACATCAAAGAAAGGGAGAAGAGTTTTCCTTCTCAATAAATCTTTTAAGCTACAAGGTTAGAGCAACATGGATATCCATTTCAGACACATGACTATTTAAAGAATTTTATGGCACAACATGGTCGAGGAGCTAGCTTGTCTAATGTGGAAATTCACCCACAAAGACATAATTATGTTTCAAATGAGAAGATTTATTCTTTTATGTACTAGTTGGGAGAATGCTTATGGGAGTAGGATGAACAAACTATCCAACAATGGGTTGAGTTGGAAGAGAGAGTGATTGCCACTCTGGAACACATGTATTCATCCATTTGTGGCATGCCCACTCAACTACCTTCTAATGACTAGGTACCCACTTCATACTATATTTCCTCTAATACCAATTTATAACTCTAAGTGGAGCTTTCAAAACTTCACATACTGAATTTTAATACAATTTTAGATGCATAATTTAGATACAAACACACACATGCATCAAATCACATGCAATTCTAAATCTCTTTATAATTAAACAAACAAACATGGAAACATTATTTATCCACACACTTAGCCATTCAAACACATAATAAACAACAATAGACAAATTCAATAACAATAGCATGTAATAGTGAAAATACCTGATTTAGCAAGTTTGTGCATATGAAAACAAATTTCTACCTACAAGTGGTTCACTGAAACATAATCCAAACTATAGTGATATATAATCTAAGAGAGATAATTGTAGCTACTAATGAATCATAATGTCAACCAATTTAGTGTAAATTTATACATCACTCGTTTACTAGTACTCACTCAACATATAGGAGTCCCCATGCTAACACTCACACAATTTCCATTATACCACTAGAACTCTCACTCCCGATGAATTCTCCATACGAAGCTACAATTCTAATGTATAAATCTCAACCAAATATAATTTTGATAAGGGACTTGCTCAAATAATGCATCTCATCAAGAATTTATTGCAAAATCTCCTAATAATACATTCAGATAAGAAATAGTACCTCCAAACAATCAATACTAAACCCAAGTTTTCTCAATAACTATACTAAACCCAAGTTTTCTCAATAACTATTCCCTCACGATCTCATATGCTCACTACATGGAAGCCGTATATTTTCCAACAACATAACAATAACCTCTCAATAGTCTAAAGGCATGAATAAAGGTGATAATTGAAGGAAATGACACAGAATAAAAATAAGTCAAAAGTAAAGGTTTTACTTGGTCATAAATAAAGGTAATAGGAGAAATAAATGACAATGGAATAGAACAAAGTCGATAGTGAAGGTTTTACTTTTCTATTAAGCTTTGCAGGGAAGAAGTGAGTTGTAAGTTTCTTCTAAAGGATGGAGACACATTTCCAGTTTTTAAAATGGAGTTGTCGACTTGATAAATTACCAAGTTAACTATCTACACATAATGGAATAAAAATTAGCAAAAGCCATGAAAGAAAGTGATAAGGTTTTACTTAACCATTGATGAAAGTGATAGGAGAAAGAAATGACAATGAAATAAAAATGAGCCACAAGTTAAGGCTTTATTTTTTTATTAAACCATGCATACAAGGAGTGAGGTTTAAGGTTTTTCCAAAAAAGTTAGGAACATATGCCAATTTCCAAAAGGGAATTTTCAACCAGTTAGGAACATATGCCAATTTCCAAAAGGTCAACTTACTTATTTTTTTATTAAACCATGCATACAAGGAGTGAAGTTTAAAGTTTTTCCAAAAAGTTAGGAACATATGCTAATTTTCAAAAGGGAATTTTCAACCAGTTAGGAACATATGCCAATTTTCAAAAGGTCAATTTGACAAATGGCTAAGTTAACTATTTGCACTTTTTCATTCACCTCTCCTTTTCCTTCAATTATTGCATGTTTCTTATCTACATAGGTTAGATTGACATCATTTAAATATGTTAATGAAAGGAATGCTATTTTTACTCAAATCAAAACAAAACAAAATATATATATATATATAATTTAATATTATAATAAAAATGTTGTATATATACAATATTGTGTGTTTCAAACCAAAAATCAAATAAAATAAAGTAATGTAAAGAATATTTTGTAGTGTTTTCGATCTGCTCAAATAAGACAATAAGATAAGCATGAAGTTCACTCAGAGGAAAATGAAGACTTCACAAGTATTTTAATTTTAATTGAAAAAAATTATAGATGCGTTTTGGTTTTGTTAATAATTTTTTTTTTAATTAATTTTTATATTAAAATTCAAATTTTGTAACAAATATATATATAGAAGTTACTCATAATATAGTAATGAGAAAAATGCGAATTTTTTGTTTTTCTAAACACTTGATTTTATTGACATAAGTAGAAATATATTTTTTATAATAAAAATAAGAAATAAGATTTTATTATTATTATTATTTTTAACTTAAGAATTTTTTGTAATTGATTTTTATTGATTTGTGTATTTTTTATAATTAATTGAAATTTATTTAATTGTTCAAAGTTTGATTTAGGAAATGTTTTGATTTTTATTACATGGAAAAACATTGTAATTTGAGATGATATTGCTCTTCTTTGACTATTAGTTTTGGTTGAGATTTAAATACTTTGTTTCTAATTTTGAATTCCCCTAAGTTTATATTTTGGGTTATTTTTTAGTTTGTGGAAATCATAATATTTATTGAATGTAAATCATATAACCACATTAATATTCCATTAAATGAAGAGGTGGTGGTGGTGGCCGCTAACTAAATGATGGCATGCAAGGAAGTGCATATTTGTTTAGCCTTTGTGCCTCTATCTTTCTTCTTCACTTGGACCATGACTCCAGGTGAAGTAGTACTTGAAGCAAAAGATGATCGATCAGTTACAACACCTTCCTCCAATAATCTCAGAGTCTCTTATACTAGAGTTGATGTAGCAACAAGAAGAATACGAGGACATGCTTTGCACATACACTGTAAAGGTAAATAATACATGTTTGAGTACATAATTGCACATAGAAAATCTAATTAATTATGTTGTAAGCAAAAGAAAGACTTAGGCATGTGGTTCATCAACTAATCAAATTATTTTATTATTATTTTCTCCTCAAATTAATGTGTTTGAATCAAAGAAAATTGCAAGGAAATGAATTAACTCATTGCTTCTTTGCTTCTAGTTTTGTAGGCTTGCTCTTTGTATTGATATCTACATAAGGCGATTCAATTTTTTAGGGCCATGATTTGATCGTTACACCAGATTCTTCATGTATTTTTCTAGAGGAAGAAGATATTGATGAGTTGGGAGTGGTTGAGACAACAAACTTTTTGTCTAAGAAACCTCTAGCATAGGTTTCTTGGTTGCCGCCATGGAACTAGACTGAGGAAGATCAATTGATTTTTTAGGAGCCTCATGTTGTGCCTAATATGAATATGATGTTTCACTTCCACACATATGCAAATAATTACGAAGATACATCAATAATTGCATAATTCAACCCACTTACAAAGAAAGCCTTCTCTAGTCATTTACTACATGCTCAAAACACATTTAGTTCGAATATTTTGTTTTTTATTTCAAATTCCTCTAAGTCTATACTTTGGGAAAATTTTAATTTGTTGGAATCACATTATCTATTGAATGCAAGTGATAGAATTGCATTAATATTCCATTAAATGAAGAGACGGTGGTGGTGGAAGCGGGCTAAGGTAGTGGTGGTGGTCATTAACTAAACAATGACATGCAAGGTAGTTCATATTTTCTCAGCCTCTATGCCTTTGTCTTTCTCTGTCACCTGGACCATGAATCCAATTGAACAATACTTGAAGTAGTAGATGGTGGATCAACTACAACACTTTCCTCCAATAATCTAAGACTCTCTTATTATTGGCGGCCAGGTAGCATCAAGAATAACATGAGGACATGTTTCACATAGACACTATAAAGGTAAGAAATACATGTTTAAGTGCAAAATTGCCATAGAAAATCTAATTAATTATGTTGCAGACAAAAGAAATACTTAGGCATGTGGTTTATAGACTAATCAAATTATTTTTTTATTGTGATTTATGAGATTTATGTGGTTTGGATTTTCAAAAGTGATTGGATTAGCCACAGTCTTGTCAATAGATCGTCGACGTTTCAGATCTAAATCAAGATCCATCTTCAGGACATGAAGCCTGGATCCTATTTTTTTTATTATTTTATCCTCAAATTAATGCATGTGAATCAAAGAAAATTGTAAGGAAATTAATTAACTCATTTCTTCTTCTCTTCTAGTTTTGAAGTCTTGCTCTACGTATTGATATCTTTAGAAGGTGGTTCAATTTTTGAGGGGCCTAATCTGATCCATGCACTGGATTCTTCATGGCCTTCACTGGAGGAAGAAGATATTCATGAGTTGGAGTGCTTGAGACAATGGAAGTTTCACACGAGGAACCTTCGATGTGGGTTTCTGAATAGTGGCCACCGTGGAACTAGATTGAGGAAATCTTTGCTTTTTTAAGAGCCTCATGCTATGCCTGGTATGAATATGATGTTCTGCTTCCACTCCCATGCAAATAATTACAAAGATACATCAATAATCACATAATTCAACTTTTTTACAAACATAACCTTCTCTAATAATTTAGTACAAGCTCCAATCACATTTAGTTGCATTTGGAATCCTCCTCAACATGCATTCTCTTTCAATCGACCTTTAAATAAACCAAGGAAAACATATTATAAAACATACAAACTCCTCTTGTATTAAAGCATGGGATGAATCTAGGTCATAATTCCCTCAAATTGAAACACACAACAAACCACATTCTCTTCATGTGTAATCAATATTGAAGAAAATAAAGCTTTAGTGACAAGAAGAGATTGCTAATCACATTCATGGAATGCCCAGACCTTCATGGTGGTCCGTGTGCTCACCGTGGAATCATCATGTTCTTTGTGCTCACCATTGAATCTTCATGCTCTTCATTCGATCCAGTTAAGTCTTTCTTAGATGAGAAGGAAATCAACATGCTTGATCTTTATCTTGTGTTGTGCTCATGATATCTTCGTGTGAGTTGTAGTCCCTTACAAATGAAAATAGGAGTATTCCTTGAGGCAATGTTTCTTTATATCATCATAAATATATGCATCGGTTTGTTATAAATTATATAATGGTATTTCTCTAGGCAGATAAACTATATTATTAAAACACATTTTTAATGACATAAAGTTATCTTGTAAAAATCCAAAAGCCAAAATAAGAAAAACATACCTACACAATGGATAGATGAAACATGATTCCTTCGACCATACAATTGGTTAGAAAATGGTTAGGCATACAAATTTGTGTATGATCCTTGCACTCGCTTCATGTAGGTCATGCCATGGCCATGCTTTTCCTTTCTTGCAATGGTTGTACTCACTGTTTCCACCTTGCTTGCAATGGTTGTTCCCTATACCAAGTGTAGTTGATGATAAGCAACATGTGTAGTTGCTAATGACATTCGATGTCTACCTGACATGCCAGCCAGTTGAAGTTTTATGTATTTGTATTTATGTGTCTCTTTTATAATAGGGTGTGGGTGATGGGTCATCATACAAGTCGAGGTTGTGCCATGGTGTTGTAGTCATGTTTGGATCGCTATTGTGCTAAATTAATATATTAACGTGTTAAATTAATATATCAAAAAAATTGGTAAAAAAATCATTGACATAAACTAACTAACTAGACAAATCCTTAAATTCTTTTGCATCTTTTTCAAACTCATTTTTTTTTACCCATTAAAACGACTTACTATCCATTCCATTTGTCTAACCCATTCCCATTTCTCTTATTCCCATTTGTGCAAGACAAAAATAATAAAGAGAAAGAGAAAACAATGATAAACCAGATAACTAAACAACCTTTAAACACAATATCACATATTTACACTAAATATAATGTGTCACCAAAAAACTAAGTAAAAGTTTAACTTTAACATATATACACTATATTGTAATGTCCCATTTCCCCTAGGCAGTCAGAATACCGTGGTGGTTTATCCAATTTCCCGTAAACCATTAAACAGACAAGCTAGGGAAATGACATTAGTAAAGTCACTTTTGAATTATAAAGTGAAACTTAGGAAACATGAGTTTATTAATATTAAACCCCTCTTTGAGGGTATTTCTCTCCAATTATTAATTAAAAGAATATTTTAATGGAGGAAAAGGAAAAAGTGAAGGACAAAAAGGAGGATGGAGGATTGGAGAGGTATCATTTGAATAATCATTTTGAGAAAATTGTTTGGGAGAAGCTTGCGAGCTTGTGACGAGGGTTTTGAAACCCTCGGTGAGAAAATTCAGTTTCGAGGTTGAAACAATACCTTCCTAGCTGAATATTGGAGAAGCCATCCAGGATTTTCATTCGCGGATAATTGGCATTGTGATCCAAGGAGATTTGGGAGAGATTGGATTCATCATCAGTTGTGGAGAAGAGGTCGATTT
>CBVK0101355344.1:0-10257 GCA_900067695.1 Picea abies | reverse complement strand
TATAGGCAGTTGATGCTCACAGTCGGCGGGTCGAGAGGGGTAAGGCTATGAGGCGCGGCTTGGAGGTGAATGGATGAGCCAGTGGGAGGCGAAGCAGGCGGAGAAATTGAAGGTCGACGAGGTCTCCAGGGAGAACCTCGCCGTGGCCTCCCTCTCAAACGCATTTTATGGTTAGGCATGGAATACGCGCAATAGAGGTCGTCGGGTTGGGTGTTGAGAGGAGCTACCGAGGACCAGTGGGCGCAATCAAAAGACGACCATGGCTGCGAAGGGGAAAGCCCATCAAACCACCAGCAGAGACAGTGAACAGAGACTAGTAACAACACCATAAGACAATGCGGAGGTCGAGTGTGTGCATTAACACTCTTTCCCATCGCCATAAGAGCGTTTTAATGCTGCGGAAGGGTGGGGACGGTGGCACGAGCCCGTCACATGGCTCCGTGCCCCGTTGGCATATGCCTTCCTCTGTTATGCGCCAGATAATCTCCACTGACACCCCATCCGGGGGCAATTATTAACATTATTATTATTATAGAACTAAATACATTATTTCATAGTTATAAAATTAATAAATATAAAATATTATAATTTTTTTTATACATTTAAATTTAAATATGATAAAATCATATATTGGTAAAATCATATTTTATATTTTAGTAGAATTGTGAAAGCAAATTAACAATTTAATATTTCTTTGTAAACAATATAAATATAAACATCAATTTTCAAATTCAATGATAATATTGCATTAAAATAACTTAAAAGTTATATAAAATTAAAATTCATGACAAGTTAATATACTTTAATATTGCATATTAAAATATTACACATTTATATCATCAAAATCAATTTTGAATCACGAAAAGTAAATTTTTCTTTCTTTTGGAATTTGGTTCTTGATTGTATTATTAGTCCATGATTAATAGGGGATATCGTAGTTGAATTAGTATAAAAACTAAATAAATAACTTACTCAAAGTTGGATAAAAGTTTGGTATTATTATTATTATTATTATTTATGGATATTGAAACATTTTTGTAGCGTACAAAATATAGAGCTTTCTCTATTGTGATTGGTGGATGGCTTTTAGTTGTCACGGTAAATGTTGATTTTGAAATTCATAAAAAAACAATAAAATGGATCGCCACACCACCTACATTATGTTGATGTCAGTGTGGAGGTTGACAAGTTTAAATGGGTTGGAAGTAGATAGGTGTTAATGGTGCTTCATGTGGATGACTTTTTCTTATGCATTTGTTATCAAAGGATTTTAGGTTTTTGCAGGTCACCTGGATTGAAGGAAACACATCTTGGGTTATGAAATTTGCAGAAAGGACCTTGAATGCTACTAAAAAATTAGTCACCACTATTATTTGTGGAGTTTTACTTGTTATTTTTGGTACACAACGCATATTGATTCCTAGAGTTGTGGAGCCCACTTCCCTCATGTATTTATACATGTATACTTTTCTATAAGACAAGGACGATTTGGAACAAAGGTTATTTCTTGCATGAGCAAGATGGTAAGCACTTACAATAAAAAGGACCACCATCTAAATAAATTTTTTCCCATTCAGATTTAGAGATTAAGATATGGAAAAGTATACAAACGTGTGTAGGTAACAATGTGGATATGTGTTGATGTTGAAGTCGATGAACTAGTTAATGTTGCTTTATTCTAGGGTTTCCTTGTCATGACAATTAAGGTTAAAGCCTTAGATCTCCCCCCACCCCCCATTGCCACGTTTGGTTTGTACTCATTGGTAGGATTAAATCATTATGGAGCAAGATCCTCTTCACATCCCATCATGCAACTTTTGTTGTCGTTGTCATCCTATAGGAAAGTGACCCTCTTTGTTCTCGATGTAGCCCCAGAGAAGACATCCAACCTTAATTATGGGTGTGACCTCTCTATTACATCACCAACCTCACCCTCCACTCCTTCAACTTTGATTGTGCCCTATACTATATGTCATTCAAGGTCATGTTATCTATGAGAGGTCCTCTAGGTATGTTTCTGCATGTTCTACCTCTCAAGAGAAGTAAAACGGTGAAGGGAGCCCTTGCTCTTTCCATCCAAGTCAACTTAGATGTGATATATCAAGCAAAATACTTTAAGAAGCATGGGATAATATGTTGATTCAATGGAATTTGGCCAACTCTCATGGATCTCTAAAACCTAGAAATCAAACATCCAATAAGAAGCCTTCATCTACCCATGTACAAAGGTTTATGTATAGTAGAGTTTGATCTAGCAAAAGAGAGAGATCTCATCCTCAACATTGGCCCTTGGTTCTAATGGACTATAAGCCTCTATATGAAACTATGGATTCCCACTTTTGATCCAACTTAAGATACCCTGGCCATGACTCTACAAGAGTCCCTTCAAGTATGTTGCTCATTGTTCTACCTCTCAAGTGGTTAAAATGGTGAAGGGATCCCTTGCTATTTCCATTAAGGTTGACTTGGATGTTATAGTTCAAGATAAACACTTTAAGAAGCATTGGACAATATGTTGATTCAATGGACACTCTCATGGATCTCCAAACCCTGGAAGTTGGAGAAGCCTTCATTTACCCATGTGAAAAAGGTTTCTACGTAGTAGAGTTTGATCTAGCAAAAATTAGAGATAACGTCCTCAACATTGGCCCTTGGTTCTAGGGGAACATAGTGCTCTATATGAAACCATGGATGCCTCTTTTGATCCAGCATAAGATATCACATCCATGACTCTATATTGGTTCAGACTCCCCAATCTCCCCCTCAAGTTTGGACTTTTGACTCCTTGCATGGCATAAATCACAAATAAGGAAATTTCACTTTTGAAGAAAAGAGACAAAAAAAGACACATCACCACATATGCTCACATTTGCATGAAAACACTACAACAAAATAGGTCATTAACGCCTAGTTTAACACTATATTTTAATGTATTTTTTTTAATTGGAATGCTTCCTCAATGCAAAAATTGACAAGAAAGTGATTTTCATATTTTGAAGTGAGTGTTGTGTCGAGTGTTGTGTTCGGTTTAGAGCTAAGTGTTGTGTTGATTTTTGGATGGTGCTAATTTTAATGCCATTTTTGGCATCGGAGATAGTGCAAGCTACCACTTCTGGTACAATCTTTAGTGCCTACTGTATAGTCAGATTTAGCACCTAATATTGCTCTAGATACAACTTTTGGTTTAATGTCAAAGTTATCATTTTTTGGTTTGTTTGTGTTGGAAAAAAACCTATGAAATTGCGTCCACTATAATGTACACTTTGGTACTAAGTTTTTCTTCCACCACAACTTCCACTTTAGCGTTGAGTTTTCCTTCCACTTTAGTGCCAAGGTTTGCTTCCATTTTGGCCCTAATTTTTTTTTCCACTTTGATGTCGAGTGTTGTTTTTAGTTTAGCGTCAAGTTTTGCTTCCACTTTAGCATTGAGGTTTGCTTCCACAACAACGTCCATTTTAGCAACATGGTTTTCTTCCACTATAGATTTCACCTCTTTCATCGTGTTTTCTTCCACTTTAGCATTGATTTTTGCTTCCTTTATAGCTTCCACTTACATATATTTTGCACTACATTTAGCTTCTACGCTAGCTTCCATGTTAGCAATGGGTTTTGCTTCCAATTCTTTTAATTTGTTTGGAACAAGTACATATATGAATTTGTACTAAAATAATGTTTGACATTTAAATGTAAATGTTATTATATTCATTTTATTAATGCAAATTATGTTAATGAAGTATCTCAAAATTCTAAAATAAATTATAACAATATTAAACAAACATCTCAATTCCAATTTACATCATAACAATTATTAAGACATTTAAGAGAAATGACTAACATCCATCCAAAAATAAAATAAAATGGACATCCATCCAAGCAAGCTCATATATTATAAACAAAACAAAACACGAACATCATCATTATAAAAATTCACCATAAAAATACATCAACAACTTCCAATATATATAAGTAAAATAACATCATCATCACCATGTTTTAAAACAAGTTAAAATATAATGTCAATATCATCACTTCATCATGTCATAGAAAATATCATAGAAAACTAAATAAACGAGTCAACTATATGATGTACATACCAATATCATAAGAAACAAGTTTCATGATCCCTATATATACAAAAGTCAAATGAAATATGTATCATTATATCTCAACACCAATCCATGAAACATGTCAATATGATGTAGATGACATGCATTTGGATTGTTATATCATCTATACATCCCCACTAGCATTTGGATCCTAATGATCATCATCCTCAACAACATCACCACCACCACCACCATCAACATCCTCATTATCACCATCCTCCACCTTATCTCCCAACTCTAATATAGTCTCAACATAGTTTGCATTTTAATATTTTAAATCCTCAAATCCATTTGCCTGAAAATAAAGAAAACATTCAATATTAAATTTTATAATTAAGTGCATTTTTTTAATAACCAGATTTCTCATTGATATATGAAAAACGTTCTCAACTATGTCATAGGAGTGAAATAACAAATAAGGGAAAAAAAAATTCAATTTTTACATGTTTTCAACACTTAACTAACCAACACAATTTTGAACATGGTTTATGTGCTTAGCTAACCCACAACTTGAATCAATGTCCATTTATTCCATGCAAATTTCTAGATTTGAATGCCAATATATGATATCATTCACCAAAGAAAAATAACCAACATAGATTCTTAAAAAATCTTAAAGAAAGGATATGGAATTAGAACAACCAGAATCCCTTAATTCAATATATAAAGCATTCATCAATGAACAACAATGTGAAGTTTTGTGGAGTTACATCGATGAACACAAGCCAATAAAGTGTGCAAATGGATATACACGACATGATAAATTACATGGTTCAACTAAAAAGCATAAAGTGGAGTTCCAAAACTTTGTATGTTGTATGTTAACCTGAAGCTACAATAATGAAAAAATACCTATTACAAAATTTTGACATGACAGACCTTGAGATGTTATCCTATAATAGCATAAAGAGACATAACCAAAAGAATAAGCTTTGTAATAAAGTTATCATTGATAATCAATGTAGATTTTCAAAGAAGTTATTGACCAAGGTTTCAAATCGATATAGAAGTCACAAGCATTGTTGAAACTAAGATAATTAAGCCAAATATCCCAGTACTAGCGAAAAATGCATGTATCAAGTTCATCGCAACCTAAAATAATGGTGACTTCTCCTAAATAAAATTAGGATTCTTTTTGTGTATGATGGCCATGGAGATTCGAAGAAACACAAGTTTATGTGTAAGATAATTAAGGGCTATTTCGGTTAATGATGATATACGATGATTAGTAGATTTTGGTGCATCACCTAGAGATCAATCCTCACACTAGTTTATGAACCTAAATCTAGGAATACACGGGTATTTAAAATGGTAAATTCAATGAAGGTCCTTTAAACATTATTATATTGTTAATGGTGATATACAATGATTAGTAGATTTTGATGCATTACCTATAAATCAATCCTCACACTAGTTTATGAACCTAAATCCAGGAATACATGGGTATTTAAAATGGTAAATTCAATTAAGGTCTTTTAAACATTATTATATTCAACATGGAAACATTAAGGTGCCCCAAAATTAAAAGGAATCAAGCTACAACCTTTGCAGATTGTTAGCAATTATAATAACAAACTTTAAATATTTCTTAAGTTGATGGTTCTTTTCCTAGTATAATAAGTAACACAATGGATGCTCATAATCAAACCCATTTTTGTCAACCCATAGATGTAACTTCAATGTGTAGAATCCTAAGACTTTCCCAATTATAATGAATTTACAAATGTGACTAAATATCTGTAAACCAATATATTGCAAATATGCAATTGAAATGTGGCATTGCACCCTTCCTTGATTGATGACCTAATTGATCTATTTTGGCTCAAGCACAAGTAGTTGCATCATTTTTACAAATCAAAATGTGATAACTCTTCACTCTTATCCAACTGCTGCAAGTTGATCACACAATTCAATAATATTTATCAAATAATGGGATACAATATTTGTCTTTCTCATCCATGCGGTCTCAGCTTATTCCTAGAAAGCATCTTCCATTTTATGTTATCACTCTAATATAGAGTTTTTAGAGTGTCAAAAATCTCCTTACTAGTGGTCTTCACAGCGATGCAGGGGATCAAGAGATCCTTCACTAAGTTAAGGATGTCTCACTTTGTCTTGGCCATATTCTTTTTATATTCTAGCAACTACATGGGATTGATAGGCTCTACAACCTTAGTCTCCATGAAATCCCAAAGATCATACTTATCCAACAACATCTACACTCAACACTTCAACAAAAAAAAGTTGGAAGGGCCTTTCAATCTATCTTCACACTTGAGACTTATGTAGTCATATCTCTACTCCTAGAATACACTGACAAAAAAAATCAACAATCTAAAACAACCTATTGCATGTCCACAATAGTTTTCTCAAGCATAGAAAACCTTCCAATGACTCCCTATCTTGAGTAGAAGCATTACTATCCATACATAGATTCCAAAAAGGTTTCAAAACACATTCTAATACCATGTCAAATATCAGACCATAATATGGAAGTTATGCACTTAGAAATTCAACTTAAATGCTAGATAGATTAATACTAAAAAAAACCATGAAAAAATAACAACTATTGAGTACTCTAACCTACAAACACATACTATTAATAATATTGACAACAAACACACAAATCTAAACTCTCAAAACAACATATGTATTCTACTAATTGTAAACAATAAAATCATAATGCAAAAGGGTCAAATCTCTAACTTGCTAACCAACCAAGTAGTGGACCCTTCATCTCTTTTATAGAATAATAGACAAGGGAAGATACAATGTGTGTGGACACATGCAAGAAGCACTGGATTTGACTATGTTAAAACCTAACCCTAATTTGAACACCTAGTTCACCCTAGCTACATGCATAATAGTGTTGAGAAAAGTGTACCTCTTTCTAGAGATATCTACATCAAGCAATTGTTGGTTCCTCCCAGATATTTGCATCCTCATACCATTATAGACAATTCTCATGCAAGCACCTTAAGTAGTGTTAGGATTTGCACCTTGTCTATGAATAGATCATGCATGTAACCTAAACAAAATCAGGCTACAAACTGAACTAAATTGAACTAAAATATACACTAAACCAAATTGAACCGAAACTTTTTAACATTGGAACAATAATGAACTGTGTTTAATTGAAGGTGGAAAAACTATAAATAAACTAATATTGGCACATGGATGTGCCCTCTAATCCCCTACATAATTGTGCCTCCCTCACACTTTGCTATGCACAAGAACCTAGGAAAACTACTCCCAAGACTGTTGTTGTACATATCTGCATTAAATGCACTCATCCACCTATTGTCATATGAACCTATTGAGCTTACTTGTGTATGACTTGGTGTTGTGGAGAATTTTTTTTGAGGTAAACTAGGTGAAATCTAACAACATTCACAGATAAGATGAAATTGTGGAAATGAATGTCCATGGACTAACAATCAAAGAGATGTCTAATGCATACCTATTAGTAGTTTGGTTAAGAATGACCGAAATCAATTTTATCTAACACTAACACAAGATCTTAATATCTATTTTTCTCATGTTCAATATTAGGTCATTCCATACGTATAAGTATAGTAAATTCATCTCCTTATAATTTTCCTAAACTATGATGTCGATGTATTTGACTTGATAGTGAGTTTGAACTTTGGTGTACTCACTGACAATTCCCTGGCTTATCTTATAGTGGCAACTAGACACAACCATAGTCAAAAAATTGTTTTTTTAATGAATTGTATATTTCATTACTAAACAATAAAAAGGTACATTAAGTATGATACGTCCTAGAGCCAAATTGGACTCAAACAATTGAGTCCTTTTCTACATCAACAAGTAGAGATAACATCCTTACCTCGGCTCCACAAGATAATATATGTATTTCCTCAAAATGCCAATCCTCTACAACCAACATCATTGAAGTTAGAATTGGTTGAGTTAATATGACTTGGTCAATTTTGAATCCTAACTTGGATTGGATTAAAAATGAGTCGAGCTAATTCCTCACTGGGCCCAAGTTAGTAGTTGTCTCGGTCAATTAGAAAGTCACATTCTAACTCAACAAAGTCACAATTTTACTTATCCAAATTAGACGAAACCTCCTAACTCGATAGAGTACATGTTAATCTAACATGTAACTCTATCAACATGCCCCCGACAAAAATAACTTGGAATAAATAAATAAATAAAAATAAACAACAAAAAAAATGCATTAAAAAAAGTAAATAAAAAAATAAAAATAAAATGAACAATAGCAAACCCACAAATACCTTGTCCCAAACTTCCTAAAATCACCCATCCTTATCTTTCTTTATTCATTTCACTTCTCAAAACTTGTATTTGGAATATTGGAACTGAAGTACATTGAGTTGGAAAGGGCACTATAACAAGCCCAAAAGCCTCCTTCTATGAGACTTCCTCAAAATACTAGTCAGACAATAAAACCTCAAAATAGAGTCCAATATTGGACTTTCGATCACTCAATACAAAGATATAATGAAAGAGACATCCAATCCACATTAGTATAGAGAGCTCATAAACACAATATTCTATTAATTTATTATTGTACACGGATTTACACAAGAAACAATTCTTTTGCCCGATCCAAAATCTAGGATTTTCCCCTCACTGGCTTGATTCTCAGTAATCGACCTCTTCTCACACATTGGCCTGATTCTCTATTCAATTGGCCACCCCTCATGTTCAAAAGATTAAAAATTATAAAGGGAAGTGTCTAAACTATTCAATCAATTTTAGACCCTAAGCTTACTCTCTAAAACTTGCAATAATCCCTAAGATCTCTTAGATTCACAATATCCTCAACCACCTCTCATAACTTCTCAAAATTTGCTTTAACAAGACAAATTCGATTACATTCAATAATCTCAACTTAACAAACCCTACCTCATATAAGAATTATAGAACTCTATTAAATATAGAAATCCAACTTAGGGAACCCACTCCCTTAGTAAATCAAAAGACCCCCCTAGGTCTAATCAAATGTGTTTGATTTTGAAGGCAGAATGCTCCTGCATCAGAATCCCAAGGTTCAAATGTTTCATGATCTCTTGATCACGAGTCTTCAATTGTTGAAGTCCTCCTGGATCCCAAACTTTATGTTGTATTTTATAAAGACATATTTATTAAAAAGACATATTTGCTGTAAAATTTTTATACCTTTCTTCACAATCATGTACCAATGATCATCATTCTCCACTGTCATCTCCTCCTTGGAAAGCTCCATACTTGCATCATTGTATCCTTGTATATCCCTTTCCAAGATTCCATGTACTTCATCATTTGAAGTATCTCCATGCCACCGATTCATCGTCTTTGCATATCCATAATCTGAATCCTTTGAATATGCATGACTTACTCTTTCACAATTTTCAAGAGACAATGTTGTCTCTTCCTCTTACATGGAAGAAATAAGAATCTATCTCTTTCCCATGCATTCATGAGGCAATTATTTCTCTAGGACAACTTCAAGTGGCTTCCTATCTCCATGACCTGTAAGTCCTACAAACATACACAATTCATTAGTTTTAAAAACATAGAGACTTCTCAGTCACCTTAGATGCCTCAAGCATCCTCTCCTTGTGTTGGAATGAATTTTATAATGTCTTCATGAGGTCTATACTCTGAACCTCATCCTCCTCTCCCAAAATCACTCCCTTCTCTGGTTCAAAAAAGTGAACTATTGGTCCTGTCTCCAAGGACTCTCTATACTCAAATTCTTAGAGTTCCTCTTCTATGATCTGATCTTTTAGCATGTGCTTCATCTTCCTTGTAATCGATTGTTGAATAGGCCATCTATACTTCCTCTTCAGTCTCCAACCATATCTTTGGTCTTCAATTCTTTCTTGTAGCAGCTCCATAATTATACTGAGTCTCTCCTTCAACTCAATAAACTCTTTGTCAAGCTCCTCTTGACTCATCCTTATTTTGGCATCATCCTTTCCTCCAATGTGGATTCTTCTTGAACCTTTATAATGACCATTAGTAGTCATTTCCATATCCTTCTTTTGTGAACTCCTCCTAGTCCACTATGAGCTGCATCAAGCCTCTATAGCAAGTCTCCTCTACCTGCTACCTAATACCTCACCAAGCTTCCCCTTGAGCTGTGGCCTTTTGGTATTAAAGGTTCTGTCCACTA
>CBVK0101355343.1:0-10076 GCA_900067695.1 Picea abies | reverse complement strand
TACAACATCCAATGCTGCAAGGTTCTGCCACAAGCTTCTTCACTTGAGAGCTCTTCTTTCCCTCTATCACAACTCTACTGAATGTTGTTGTTACAATATCCTTCTGTTGCTACCTACTAATTAACATTAACACTGTTAATTTAAAACCTAGAAATAAAATACTTGATTATACCTTCAAGATATGATATGATATCTTGTCATCTAATATCTTCTCCCAATTTTTCTCCATTGGTTGGAATGACTCCTATCTGCAGTAATCATCTAAGGAATTACATATCCAATTCCTTTTTCTGCTTGTTTTCATTTTTCAATCTATAATTTATCTGCTGCTGAACTTATCTCTATTATGTATCCCTTACAAAATATCAAAGAGAATCAACTCTACTTTGATACCACAAATGATGACCTCTCGACCTTGTATTCCCACATGTACAAAAAATTAAACTAAATTTCTGTTGCAGCTCGAATTCAACTATCTTCCTAATTTTCTCTCTTGCCCAAATTCCAGACTTAACAGAGTTTTGAATACTCTGGTACATGCACCATTCACTTAAGCTCTCAAAACCAAGCATTGTCTCCATGAGACCTTTCCTCATAACCGTGGGATTTTCTCTCAAGTGTACATCATGTGATCTTGGGTTGTGACCACAATCTTCTCATTCGACACTTAAATCTCCCACAAGCTTATCGAAAATTTTCCACCACTTCTTCTCCGTCGTTGACCATCATTGAAAGGAAGATCCACATTGTGCCTTAGAATGCCTTAGCCGGAGTTGATGAACTAGACTCCACGAACCCGTTCCGAAATTTGGCTTTGATGGACAATTATCATTGATCCTGAGCACGTCCCAATGGACACTCTTGAATCAATGTCTGATTCCTTTGTATCAGAGTTCCCTTGTTGGACTCCCTCTAACTCGAACACTTCGAAACTTCCACTTCTATAGTTTACCTCCTCCTCTTCGGATTTTGATATTTTTGTGCTCCTCCACTGTTGATCTATCGTAAGATTTACGGTCACAGTCATCGTCCTCTCTTTCACTGTACTAAGTGCTCATCAATTAACCTGCACATGCCTACCATGTTTCACCTTTGTACTTCTCCACATCATCACTTCCACATGGTACACTTTCAATCGCTGGTGCTACTTCTAGTCCCTGTCAACTGCCATGTGTCACTCTAGTTACCCGACACATGTCTTTTCCTTGTCCATTGATCTATTCAACTTCGATTAGATCTCTACCATCTATCGATGATGCTATGTTGGAATTCTTTCACTATTGGACTTTGATGGTCCTACTCCGACAACAAATGGGATATCGCCACACATCCTCTCCTTAACCCTTGATCAGGGTCACTCCAAATCCATCCTAATTGTTTGTTGGATCTTCCTTCACCAATATAGACCATTGATTAATAGGTATGAATTGTTCAGAACTAAAAAGTGCCTTTTCCATATCTGGATCACTCCGAAATGATCGTAGTCGTCCATCACTCTTCCTTCGTCATGGTAATTTTCAAACTTCGCTATGAAACAAAGACTCCAAAATACAACAATAGCCATTGATTTCTTCTTCCCTCCAATTGATATACATCGTAGACCAGAACTCCTCGTTGGAGTATCCTCCCACTTTGTACTCCATATGTGCTATCCCGAAGCTCCTTTGACACTACTTGGATTCTAAACACCAGATAATTCTCCGTCGTTGATCTAAATCTAAGATCTAATCTTGATCGTCCATCTTTAACACACAAATGAATCTTCGTCATGATAAATCTATGATCATGATTTATTCTTTATCTAGATCTATCAGATGTTGTTCTTCTACACCTGCAAAGGGGTTTTGGCCTTCGGTTCACCTGCAAAAAGACTTTGACTCCGTCCTTGAAGGTATTCAACCTCAATTTTCCTACACACAGAGTATTTCATCTTTTTTTTTTCACTCACGATATTAGAACGACATGGATAATTGATCCAAATGTGATCAATGATCGTAATTATACATCGACCTGCTCTATTTCTCGATTGATGGTTCTTTCACGGTTTTTAAACCTCAAAATATGCAACCCAATGCTATAGAGTCCAATCTTGGACTTTATGTCACTCAATATCAATATATGATGAAAGAGACATCAAATCCACATTAGTACAGAGAGCCCATAAACACAATATTCTAATAATGAATTATTGTACACGAATTTAAACAAGAAACAACTCTTTTGCCCGATCCACAATCTAGGATTTTCCTCTCACTGGCTCGATTCTCAACAATCGACCTCTTCTCACACATTGACCTAATTCTCTATTCAATTGGCCACCCCTCATGCTCTAAATATTACAAATTATAAAGGGAAGTGACTGAATTGTTCAATTGGTTTCAGACCCTAAACATGCTCTCTGAAACTTGCAATAATCCCTAGGATCTCACAGATCCACAATATCCTCAAACACCTTTCACAACTTCTTGAAATATGCTTTAAAAAGACATATTCAATTACATTCAATAATCTCAACTTAACAAACCCTACCTCACATAAAACTTCTAGAACTCTATTAAATATAGAAATCCAATTTAGGGAACCCACTCCCTTGGTAAATAAAAAAACATCCTAGGTCCAATCAAATATGTTTGATTTTGAAGGCAGGATGCTCCTGCATCATTTACTCAACAAAATCTAAAGTGCTTCAGGGCAATCCCATTTCTAGTTTTCCAGGGAATATGGATAGATAAGAACTTTATTTTGTTTGAAGAGAAGGTGATGCCTATTTTTGAGGTAGCTGCCCAAGTAAATTCTTTATTTTTACATTATAAGGTTATTCCAAAGGTTAAACCACAGAGAATTATATCAAAGGTACATGTAGACAAGTATTTAGCTTAGGGATATTTTGATGGGGCTTATCAAGGCCCATATTCTATCACTATGATTAGATTCATTCTATATCTTTGAGAGACACATAGATTTTGGGTCAAAGGTAATATAGGAAGAGGAAGAAATAACCAAGGGGAAGTCAAGGCCTTATACTAGTTATGAAAATATGCTTTCGACAAAGGGATTGATAAGCTTCAAGTCATGCATGATTGATCTATGGTTAGAAATTGAATGAAAGGAAGTCTCCAAGTACAAAATAATTGTCTCCGTCCACTAGCACATCAATTAAAGGCAATATCTAATCAGTTTCTTTGTGTAAGCTATACTCATATTTATAGAGAACACAACAAGATTGCATATCAACTATGAAAGGAAGGACTTCAACTACTTGAGCTTAATTGTTCCTTGGAAGAAGTCCAAGATGGCCATATAGTGGTTTTACAAAAGTTTCCAGTTAATAATTTCTAAACTCCTTTTAAACATGTAATATGTTAGTACATGTGGATTCAAGGTCTATTGTTTATTTTCAATTACTTCATATATAGTATACTTGATATTATGAAGGCTATGTATCTTTCTAGAGGTACTACTATAGTGAAATATTCTAAAAGGATCTATCACTTGCTGGTCCTTTTTAGACTATGCCTAGAGCATATGAGTAGTGTATTTTTGTTTATCTCGAATAAAAACACATTTTTTATTGGAAAAAAAAAGAAATCACATCTATAAAGGATTATTGTCATGCACCTAGAGTCTCCAAGATTATTGTTAGATTTGTCATGCGACATGAGCGAGTTGTCTCCAATATGATATGGATTCAAATGCAGATGACCATGCGCTCACCCTGTTGTGGTGTCATATGTGACGACAATATTAGGTTCTCATTGCCAAAAGAGCCAATATATTGATTGTATTTTATGTAAATGATCTTAATATAAGTGATTGATGTACTTTGAGTCGACATGGTATTTGCATCTTCTTCTAGCATTAAATGTGGTGGTAGCATTTGACATGTTGAGCTCTTAATGACTATGTCATAATGTAGTAGCTGTCTTAAGGACACTAACATTATTTGTCTAAAAGTTAAAAAAAATCATTTTGAATTGATAGAATTACAAATATCAGTTGTTAACATTTCAAAATCCAATTATATTTGAGGTATTTGAAGACATTGAATCCATTTATAAATTAAAATAACAATTTCATTGATCCAAAATTACAAATCATACTTTTTCAATATAAATCCTTTTACAATCAATAAGGGAATATGAGACTAAAACTTTTTAATACAAGGAGGACTTTTGGTTAGGAAATGGTTGGACTTATATTTTATTTTTTGTCGGAGTTTTTATTTTTATCTTATTGTATGTAAAGTGTTAAATACACATAAAGAATGTGTTTTCATTATATGCTAAATAAAATATGTGATTTAATGTCTTTTACCATCAATTTTCTTTATCTTTCTTTAAAAAATTGGTTTCTCAAAATCATAATGTACTTACTCTTTAAAGTGCTAAATGCACATAAAGAATTTGTTTTCATTATATTTCATGTCTTTTACCATCAATTTTCCGTATTTTTCTTTAAAAAATTGGTTTCTCAAAATCATAATGTACTTACTCCAAAATCATAATGTACTTACTCTTTAAAGTTTAAGTAAATTGCTTTTTTCTGATTAATTTATTCTTTGTCAAAACCATTGATTTTTGTTAAACATTATTATTTGATTACTTTGAAGTATATCTTTTACCACTATTGTTTGTGTTGTGTTGTGTTGATTTTTTCAAAATGGTTGAAAGTTATATTTATACATTTCTAATTAATAAGTGAACAAACTACTATTATTGTTTGTGTTGATTTTTTAAAAATTGTTGAAAGTTATATTTATATATAGTAAATTAATAAGTGAACAAACTAGACTTTTTTATGGTTAAAATTCTTAATTTTTTTTATGAGAATATTGAACATGAAAATTTGTTTTTAAGGGTTTTTGTCCATTTCAAGAAAACTCAGATCAACAAAATTTCAAAAAAATGAATAAATCAAAACATGACTTTATTTTATTGAAGAAAAAAAATACTTACTAAAAAATTAAATTTATTCACTTATTAACTTACTCTTCTTTCTTATTACTTATGCAATATAATATAAATAAAACCAACCCCTAAGTTATATATATTCATATTTTTTTAACCAAAATTATATATATTTTGATATTTTTAATTCCTTGTAATATGGTAATTACTTTTGAAATATATAGATAACATGGTAATTGCTTTTGAAATATATGGATAACATAGGTACGTACTTCTAGGCATGCACAATTCCTAGATGAATGTGCATTCACATTTTTTTTAGTGCTTTTAATGAACTACAAAATAAGACTATTTAACAAGTACATTCTTCATGAAAATATTGCATAATGTGAGTAGAGAAACCATATTTATAGAGGATGATCATAATGAAAGAGATGCAGTAAAGTAGGAAATAAAAAAACATTTTCCCTGATTAATTTTCACCTTGTAAGTTGACAAAAGAATCAACAATCCTTCAAAAATTGCTAGCAATTCATGGAAATATTGCCTCTGCATCGTTGAAAATCTGGGTTTATTTCTGTCATTGTCATTCTATTCATGAAAGGGGATTAATCCAAATATCAAGGAATTGTCATTTCCAACTAGGTAGTCACTAGTTCAATTTTGATAGATTCAAACCACAACCACACAACATAATCCCTAAGCCCATAAGTGGAATTTAGTTTTTCTTCACTTATTATCCAAGTGCCTAACTTCTCACTATTACTTCCCTCATTCATATAATGTACTTCAGATCCCCCAATGTATATCAAGATATGGAGATTGATTACATGATGGAACAACACACTCAAAACCCTATGGGATTCAATAAATTAATAAGTTTGTGATCAATGGAAAACCCAAGAGTACAATTAAAAAAATAAAATGGATTTGTGATTTATTAAAGAATTCACAACAGCACAATCAATGCTTAAAAAACATTGAACTTAATACACATGATTAATGTTTATTTATTTTGAGTTTATTGTTTATCCAATTAGTTTTTGTTTGAGTAAATACACACCAACCTAAATCCATCTTAAATTCCAAATAAATCAAGAGTCCATAGGGATGATATCACTTGATACGTAAACCTTTTTTAAGAATGTAAAAGGTTGAGGACAAGTTTGTACCTTCAAGGATTTGATTCCTCAATGCTTGATAAATCCCAAGTTAAGATAAATCTAAGTAGATTATACAAATCTATTTATGCACTAAAACTAACAATTTCATTAATCTAAAATTGAAATTTTGGTAAAAAGATTGTCTCGTGAAATTTCAATGATAACAAACCAAAACAAGTGAAAATAACAACAAAGCTACTTATACCTGCCTCTTGAGAATGTTTTAAGATAATAGTTCTATACAACTCAAAGTTAAAAGTCTATTCTAATCCTTATGTGATTAGATATACAATATTCTTGGCTAATTTTATTATATATCATACATATGTATATGTCTGGAATTCACATCTGTATATAGTTATTTTTTTAAGCACAATGATATCTATTGATTATGTTACATATAAATTTGATATATCTTGTAGAGAGCATTCACTTTTCATCCAATATGTCCAACCATAAATGCATCTTTTTATATGTAATCTTAACAAGAATTACAACATAAGACATTCTACAAGAACGAATACAAAGACGCACAAATTAACATGGAAATTAATTTCTATAAAAAAATTAACAAGAACTTGAGAGTAATCACTCCAATATTAATGACATTTTTCCTAGGAAATGCAGCTTACAGATAAGAAATTGTAAAAATAAAATAAACAATTAGTGTGATTATTTTCTATCATTGTTATTTAGAAATAAAAGTTGATCACACACACACACACACACAAGAAAATACAATGCATGTATGCAAAAACAACGAATATGCATAAACATAACAATAACTACAATGAGAAGAAAAGGGCAACAAACTAATACATATAAGATCAATATCCTAGCCAATTCTCAAATTTTTAGAATAGATTTTGAAATTCAAATATTTACTAAATCATTGTATTTTAATTAACAACACAAAGGTCATCAAGTGATTCAAATTTATACATCTAAATCTGAAACACACTATAGTTATCAACACAAATGTTGTCAAGTAATTCAAATTCTTAGAGTTAAGTGTGAAAGAGACTATTATTTTCAGTTGAAACAATCCCATAGTTGAATTTGAGTTACATCGAGAAATGAAAGTAGGAAAATTTTGTACAGAAGCATGTTCTATATGTGGAATTATCAAAATCAAGTGGAAAACACAATTCTGAAGAAAATTAAACTAGACAACTGTATTAAAAAAAATATCAACATTTTAGTGTAAGATCTAGTTGCATACAATCTTCTTAGTCACTTTGCATCCATATGAAAAAATTGATATCCCTACAATTTACATTGAAGAATATCATAACACATTGAACAAATTGCAAATTTGAAATTGTCAAGAATCTTAGTAAAACAATCTTTTGAGACATACCTTTTTCGTTTGAAGTTTTTTTTTGCAAAAAATTAAACAAGGAAAATCTCATTATGTTGCAGTTTTTTTCTATTTCAACTATTGTATTGTCTTGATTGAGTATAAACTTTCCATGAACGATAATTTCACACATGTAGATAACATCAAATTTTTGTTTCAAGTAATCTTTGTATGATAATGTTGTTAAATTTGGCAAAAGGTTTTTTAAGATATCATGTTTAAGAGAACATGATACTTTTGTATTTAATATTGATTATGTTGCACTTTAACCGATGTGAATAGTTGAAGGGGGTTTCATCTTGACAATTGGTACAATGCAACATTGTTCCTTGTATTGATCCAAAATATTCTACTGCTAAATTGCATTTTGAGCATATAGGATGAAAAGGATTGGAATATATGTTTGCTACTGCTAATGTTTCTTGAACCTATTTGGCATAGGTCAATGTAAGTGTTAGTCTATATTTTTTTTAATAAAAAGTACATATAATATAACATATTTTTATATGGTTCCAATATTTTACCTGGTTTGTGCACTTGAGTAATAATTTTAGATCATCAAAAGGATTCATTGTTCTTAATGGTGCAATAAATGTTGATTGGCCTATGCGTAGTATATTCAAAGTTGTTTCTTTTTGTTTCACAAGGTTTTTGAATAACAAGATGGGGAATTCTTTCTTTGAAAGTTGCTCCTCAATGAAAGCAAATTTTGCTGCGAATGTTGGAAATAATTGTAGTTGCACTTTAAGGAAGACACGTATTAATTTTCTTTTTTGCTATAGAAAATAGATGAAAGAAAAATAAATCTTTTGTAATCTAAATGTTTGGATGAAAACAACCTTACCATTGCCTTATCGTTTTCCGAATTTCCATCTTTGATTTCCAAGGTATATTGTGTGCCTAATTTCCTTGTAGTGTTGACAATTGCACCTATTGTTCCAAGCACATATTATTTTGTTGTTGCTAAAAGTATTTTGATTGACGTGTTTGGCATGAAGTTGCATTCCCGACAAACATGTGTTATGTTTTCTATGCTGATTTGTTGATCCACTAGCAAAATACATTCAACTTCACCATGATCATAATTGTTTTGGGTGCAATTTTGAAATTTGTAATACAAATGGCTTTCCTTGGTAGAAGTTTTGATTGATGTTGTTCAATGAAATTAGTGCAGACATTCAAGGTTACTTTCATTTCACCTTTGGAATTTGTTAAATCTGCTCACAAAAGCTCATTTTCATTTTGTGATTTGTCAAGTATTGCTTTGTATGTCACAACAACATTTTTATCAAAAACTTGTTCGGACTTGCAACAAGTCAACTCTTCAATACTGATTGGGATGGAAGGTGTTGGTTTGTTCCTATACATGGCGAGCAAATACAACTTAGCAAACAAACAATGCAAGGAGATATTTGAATTCATATTTCACAATCTCTACCTTTTTTCTTCTATTTCGAATATTGTTTTTTCGTTTTCTTTGTCTTCATTGATTTTTCTCATGTTGTCATGGGTAAAACAATAATTTTTATATGATAGCAAGATCTAGAGAATCTAAACATATAATATGAAGAAAATTGAATGTTATCAAGAAGAGAAAGAGACAATACAATTATATTGGGCAAAATATTTTTGAAAATAGTTAAAGCAAATATTTTCGAGTGAACAAATTGATTAGCAAAGTCTAATTTCTAACAAAGGAACCAATATCAGGTTGTTGGAAGTTGTGTGTCAACTAGCAATTTTCAAAAGACACAGAAATAAGATTATCCATGCATGATTACAACTTATTGTATTGTCATCAAATGTTTATCCATAACATCATCTTCAAGATTCAAGTTTCAATAGATGACATTTGTTGTCAACAAACAATAATGGATAATGTCAACCATCAAATGAAACATGCTATAATCAATGAACATTTGTAATATGCAATTAAAAGTTAAAACTTCTTCCATGACAATAGATACAAATAGGACAAAATAAAGACAAATAATTTCCAGCGCTCGAATCTGGATTAAAAAATTAAAAAGATGAGTAATTCTACGCAATTTACTAAGATTTGTTCGACAACTGAGAAGGGGGGGGTGTGGTGTGAATCAGTTGTTACTGTGCTTAAACAATTTTTCTTCTTTTAAAATCTTTACAAAGAACTCAATGACAATCACAATAATGCAGGGAAGTAAGCAATATAATATTAAACATCAATCACACACATGAAATATATAGAGACATATATTTCCTGAGGAAACCCATAAAGGGAAAAACCTCTTCTTCTTGATAGGATTAGTAATCTTTATTTTCGTTACATTATCAATCTTATGAGCTCCAAATCCTCTTGAGGCTACAACCTCTATTTTACAAGAAGAAACTTTTTGAGAGCACCAACTCTCTAGTTTCTCTAGAACCCACTAGAAGGAAGCACCAACTCCCTGAGTGTTCCAACACCAACTGGATGGAAGCACCATCTTCCAGTGACACAGGCACCAACCTGTATAACAGAGAACAATAGTTTTCCCTTACACCACCCTGCCACCCTGGTTTTTTTGGCTGCAACTAGATGGAAGCTACAACTCCCTGTGTTCAAGCACCCACTTGAAAGGACACCAATCCTCCCTAGCACCTCCCTACCACCCTGAAATATAAATA
>CBVK0101355311.1:0-14235 GCA_900067695.1 Picea abies | reverse complement strand
AATCAATATCAGAAAAATAGATGTATCGATGAAAATCGAGTATAAAAATTAACGAGAGAGATATTGAAGATCTCCCCAGTATGGTCGCCAAATAAATGTTGAGGAAAAGATATGAAATGATCTTACTCAAGCATTTTCAGTTTCTTCTTGGCTAAAGAAAAAATGACGGGAATCTCACCCTATGTTTATAGCCAACAAAAATAACATCATAATTCACAAATATTAATTACAAGTTCTTAGGCTAGTCTTTTATCAATAAAAAGCCTGCTGGAAATTTATTTTTTATGTAATTTTCTGATTATAACAGTTGTTGAAATAAATGTAAAGACGGAAGTAAAGACACCAAGATGATAATCAAGACAGATGAGACATAAAGAAATCATTTATTTCATCCCAATTCACCAAAGAGTCATTCTTTTACGAAATTTCATGTAGAAATTTAGGACCAAAGTCAAACTTAGACATCCTCGATGGAACATACAAAAGGACTTCTGACAGAAAAACAAAAATTGAACTGTAAAAGCTGGATCAGTCTTTTACAAAATTTCATGCAGAAATTTAGGACCAAAGTCAAACTTAGACATCCTCGATGGAACATACAAAAGGACTTCTAACAGAAAATCAAAAATTGAACTGTAAAAGATGGATCAGCTTGCCACAGATTTGTTTCCCACTCAAGTCTGCACAATAGCCTTTGTCAGTCATGAAAACTAATTCACAAATAGATAAGTCTACACAGACTATCAAAGATAGATCAACACCTCTGAAAAACAAGTGTTTGAATGATGTAATTGAGCCCTGAATCTTGTTGTCTACAATAAGACCCTGCTATCATAAAAAGAATTAGGTTTGTAATGAATTAAGGAATGAATGAAAACTTAATTATCTCAGCATAAACTCAAAGAGAAAACCTTAGTATGTTTCTCTTTCTATCCTCCCTTTGTTCCTCCCTTTCCTTGTTGCCTTTAAACAAATTAGAGTTGGTTGAAGTAGTTGAAGCAACTCATTAGTTAAGTTAAATAAAGGACTCAAGGGGGAAAAGTAATAATCATAATAAGGGTTATAAATAAATAATAACTAGTAGGTGAGACCCCTTGTGATTCTCTTTAGCTCTTAACAATCATAACATATTAGTTAGTTAAGCAAAACACACCTCCTTGTGACTCCCATTTAACATTTGACAATTTAGCTCATGATATTCATGATATTTGAAATTATTTTCAAAAAATATATTACTCATATATCCAAACATAAAACATGTTGTCCAAAAACTTATGAAGTCAACTGTCATCAAAAATAAAAACTCAAAAGCCATATTTCCCACTCTAAGATACAATCTTTCCTTGATTGTTGTTGTTACCTTTCGATTTTCATGAATTTGCCTTTGGTTGCACTGGGCCTTTAGGCCTAATCTCTCTAATCACGTGGGAACAATCATCCCTCAAATGAATCTGGGAAGACACGGATTTGTCAGAGCCATTGGAGGATGAGGAAAGGGCAGTAGTGGCTTTTCCTTTGTTCCTTTGTCAAGGGCATGGTGGGCCTCGGTTTTCAAACTTTAGCTAGCATGAGAGGACTGCACTGGTAAATCAATAAATTGTCCAACATTTGGATCACTCAAATGCAACTGGCGAAAATAAACAATATTGAGTTTTTCAATCCTACAATCTCTGAAGTTTCCATGCGCCTGCCTAACAGAGCTACAACGAGGTCTCTCATATGTTGTGCCATGTGAGTTGGAAAATGTAAAATAAATTGTAAAATATAGCTCCCAACAAAAGTGACCCAGAACTGTCCAAATTTGGGTTTAGAAGTCTTCCAGGTGCATCAAGAAGCATTTTCATAGTAATGCCAATATCACCACCCCATAATACAAAAGCAGTCAGGCATTCAATCACATTCTGCAGCAGACTCAATCCATCCTATCCCTGGTTTGCTAAATTGTAGGGAGAGCCATCTAAATCATTCATACCAGCTACATATGCCAGAAATGGTTATAAAGGCGGACAACCAACAGAAGAATCGTATGGTAATTCATGTTGTTTCCTTGTACCTGTAAGCAGCTATAACCAGATTTAATTGACTAACGAAATTATCAGAGAAATAAGATTTTTGTTGTCTGCGATCTTAAGTAGCCCAATGGTAGGATGACTCTTTGTCTGATAGGGCCTGAAAAAGCTTTAGATTTGGCTTTCATTTACGCATAAACATTAATAATTGGATTTCGCTCAGCTGGCGATTATTATTTCCAAGGCACAGGTTGAATCGTCGTTTTGTATTGCCATTATTATCATCTTTGTAGCATGAATTGAACGTTTGTATCTTGACTACGCATATCCTCTTCCTTGCGAGCAATCCTATAGAATTTTGAAGTACTACATTTAAACTCTGCACATAAGTCCGACTCTTTTTGGTGCAATAAAACAATAGCAGTCTTTCATTACTATCGGCCCCGTTTTTTTTTATATTCTCTGTTTGCATGACCGGAAGGAGTCGAGAGTTATAGAGCACACCAGAATAGTCTCGGGTGAGTCCATCTTCAAATATTCTCCAAATGATATACGCCCTTGAAACCTGGGCAACTAAAAGTCAAATGGTGACTCTGCCATCAACAGGATGTATAATCGTATCAATCTCCTCCTACCATTAACTATTTTATGTTTTTCTGTTACCTTGCCATACATGTAGAGGTGCGATTCCATAAATAATTGCTAACAATTGGAATTCAAGACAGCATTGATATTGGTGCTAATACTACCCCTTTTCTCATGCTGATGTAGTCAAGCCATGTAATAGGTTTTCTCATGCTAATGTAGTCAAGCCATGTAATAGGGTTTCATGTAATACGGCTTCTTTAGTTGTAATGCCAAATCCATGAACCAATAATAAGAAAATGATATTTCCTTGTCACATCAATTTGTTTTGTGAAGAGAAGAAGTCGTCTAATAATCCAATCCAATCATATACCATTTTGGCTTATCATATGTCATGGGGATGATGCCAAGGTCTTGATCCCAAAAGGAGTTTGGGGTATCTTTATGTCATAATTAAACATTGAAAAGTGAGTGGGATATAAAAGTGAGAATGTGGCAAAATAAAAATAAAAATATATATATACTTTATTTTGGAGTATGTAATAAGTCTTAGTCATGGTATAATATATTTGAAAGTGAATGGTATATATTATAAAGATGTAATCAATCTTAATCTAGAAGATCAAAATTATCTATTGTTTTGCCAAGTGTAAAGAAAAAAATAAGCATTGCTAAGATAAGAATGAAGGGGATAGTGGGAGACTTAGGTGAGATGAAGATTCCACTGAAACCTGGAGCTAAGTCAATACGACAGAGACCTTACAAGTTAAATCTAAGGTATAAAGAGAAGTTTAAGGCTGAAATAGATCGGATGTTGAACGTAGGTATCATTGAATTAGTAGAATTATCTGAGTGGATTAGCCCAATGCTGGTGTAGGACAAGAATACAAGAGGAATTAGGATTTGCATGGATCTAAAGAAACTTAATGACGCATGCTTACATGATCCATTCCCAACACCATTCATGGATGAAGTAATGGAAAACGTAGGAGGTCAGGAAACTTATTCTTTTATAGATGGATTCTCTAGGTACCATCAGATAAGAATCGTGGAGGAGGATAGACACAATACTATGTTTGCGATGAAGTGGGGCAGTTATCAGTATACAATTATGTCATTCAGATTAAAGAATTCCCCTACGATGTTTTCTAGGGTAGTAGTGGCAACATTCAAGGATTTCATCCATAAATTCCTGGAAGTTTACTTGGATTACTGGACTCTATTCAATTTACTACATGATCATATAGAATTTCTTCGACTCATGTTAGATTGGTGTAGACAGTGTCAAATTTCCCTGAACTTAAAGAAGTGTATATTTTGCGCGTCGTTTGGAATTCTCCTAGGACAAGTCATATGCAAACAAGGATTATTAGTCGATCCAACCAAGATTGTAGTCATTCTCGACTTGGAACCCCCAACATCAGCCAAAAAACTAAGGGAAACGTTGGGTCATATCGATTATTACATGAAATTTATCAAAGGATATCCACAAATTACAACACCCATGGAAAAGTTACTGAAGAAGGAAGCCAAGTTCCAATGGAATGAGGACCACTAGAAGGGGTTGGACACTTTGAAACAGAAACTGGTAACCGCACCAATTCTGATCTTTTCGGAGTGGAACAAGGAGTTCCATGTACATGTAGACACATCATCCATAGTGTTGGGCATAGTGTTGTCACAACCAGGAGAAGGGGACATAAATCATCCAATCGCTTTTGCAAGTAGGAAGTTGTCGATATCATAAACTAATTATACAACTACATAATGGGAAGGATTGGAAATGGTCTATGCACTACAAAATTTCAGGCACTACTTACTTGGGTTCCACTGTGTTGGGCATAGTGTTGTCACAACCAGGAGAAGGGGACATAAATCATCCAATCGCTTTTGCAAGTAGGAAGTTGTCGATATCATAAACTAATTATACAACTACATAATGGGAAGGATTGGAAATGGTCTATGCACTACAAAATTTCAGGCACTACTTACTTGGGTTCCACTTCAAGATGTATACAAACCATTCTGCATTAAAGTACTTAGTCAACAAGCCCATCTTTGGAGGAAGAATATGCAGGTGGCTTTTATTATTTCAAGAATATGACTTTGAGGTCATAGTAAAACCAGGGAAGTTGAATGCAGGACAAGATCATCTATCATGCATATTGACAGGAGAAGATGTTGGTAATTTAGATGATAGCTTCCCAGATGTGAAATTATTTGTAGTAAGGATGGTGGATGATTACTTTTAGGAGATTGTGGAGTTTCTAAATACTAGCATGGATCCCTCTGACATGACAGTTGTGTAGAAGAAGTAATTGGTAGTGAAAGTAGTCAACTCTTAGTTGATTGCAGGGAATTTATATAAGTTAGGTGCAGATGGAATATTGAGATGGTATGTACTCAAACATGAAAGGCTAATTATACTTGAAGAGGCACATGATGGAATTTCTAGAGAAAACTACACAGGAAGGGAAACAACTCATAATATTTTATGCGCAAGGCTTTGGTGGCCTACACTTCATAGAGATGCAAAGAAGTATTCTCAGTCCTACGGTGTATGTCAAAGAGTGGGAAAACCATCTAGGAGAGATGAAATGTCATTGAATCCCCAGGTAACATTGCAAGAATTTGATAAGTGGGACATTGATTGTGTAGGAATAATCACTCCACAAGCACGAAGATCGGGGGCAAGGTACATTATCACTGTGACAGAGTACTTGAAAAGGTGGGCAGAAGCAACACCAATTATTGATTGTACTGCGAAGACTATTGCATGGTTTTTGTTTGAGAATGTAGTCAAAAGGTTTGGATGTCCACACATATTACTTAGTGATAAAGGTACACACTTTCCGAACAAAACAATTGCATCATTGTCTGAGGAGTTTTAGATTCATCATCAAAAGAGTACACCATATCACCCTCAGGCCAATGGAACAGTGGAAGCTTTTAATAAGATCTTGGAGAATGTTTTGACAAATATCTGCAACGTAGGGAGTGATGATTGGGACTTACGAGTTCCTGTAGTAATATGGGCTTACAGAACTTCAAGTAAGAAGTTGACAGGACAAACACCTTTTTGGTTGGTCTATGGACAAGAAGCAGTGATGCCAATGGATTTCATTCTACCTAGCTTGCACATTGCAACAATCACTGAGCTCTCGGATAATGGTGTAATAGAGGAGAGGTTGGCGTAGTTAGTACAACTTGACGAGGACCGATTTATTGCGAGATTTCATCAATAGTTCTAGAAAGCCCGAGAGAAGGCTTGGCATGATCGCCATATTAAACCAAAGAAATTTCAAGTCAGATATTTGGTACTACTCTATGACAACAAATATATGCCACATCTAGGGAAGTTTCTCATGCATTGGTTAGGGCCGCACGTGATCCAGTAAATAAACAAGATGGGTGTTGCGCAGTTGGAAACCTTGAATGGAAAAGTCCTAGAAATATTGGTGAATGGGAGTCGACTGAAACTCTATAGAGATAGTCGATAGTGTGCACAATAATCTGGGTTGCGCCAAAACCCCTGTATTATAATAGTTGTACCATAGTAACTGGAGACAAAAAAAGAGATTATTTGAGTACGAAGGCATCAAAAATGGCACAGAAGGAATGCTTATCACACACAAAAATAACACTTCACCAAGATACGGATGAGACCGAATGCGTAGGATACAATGACACAACAAAGAATCATTGCGTAGTTTGGTTATGACAAGATTGTTAAAATTCATAAAGCATGGAAATGACAATTAGGCTACTAGTGTGACAATTCATAAGAGAACTGTATAAGTCTTAAATGGAAAAATTCATTGAAAATATCAATAGATGGGCATTACGAGGGATATATCACATGACAAATTTTGTAGTCAAGTGTGATTATGGAACAACTCAACAACCACGATGATGAATGGGACAAGTTTGTTAAGACATGATGGGAAATGTGTAATTGGAATGAAATCACAAAAGCATAAGAAGATTGTTAAGTGTCAATCATTTTTGCATACCAATGAGAGTGAATGAGAGCTAAGAAGAGAAAACTAGAGTGAACTGGAGAACAAAACATAACAGATCTATGGGTTCTAGAGAACACATAGTGTTGGTTCAAGAACCTATCACTCGAGATGAATGGGGAAATATATGCTAGAAGTATTATCGCTTCCCCCCAAGATGAGTAGGAAAGGAGATATGCTTGGCAAGACCGTTAGCCTCAAGTTTGTGGATCATGACATTACCTATGAACAACCATTTCTAGAGCTAGCTAGGGAAAAATATACAGGCACTGAGAGTGTATTGGATGTAGGAGTTTGCATCACTTCCAATGTAAATTTGTACGCAGAATTCAACAAACTTAGTAAGAGATTCTGGGGTTACTAATGCTTCATGACAATAAATGAGAAGGAATCGAATCAGGATCCCACTGAAAGAGAATTTGCCCAGAAATTGGCTTTGTATACAACACCCAAATTGAACCTGAAGGATTTACCAAGGGGCGTAGGAAAAGAGAAGGATGGTATCGGGCTCAAGAAACCTCAGTGGATTATCAACAGAGAAGACTATTACAGGAATATGAGGCTTAACATAATTAGTTCACCCAACCGAAGTGATGCTTTTGGTAGGGGAAACATGACCCCTGATATCACCATCCAGACTTAGCATGCTATTTGGTGGGATGAGGCCTTAAAGAGGGAGAAGGTAGAAACTCTAAGGCTTATTGCGAAGAAGCATACAAAACAGGAGGAGAGATCCACAAAAGCACTACAGTAAAAGGACGAAGTTGAAGCCATGGTGTAGAAGACACAAGCAGTTGTCCGAAAATTATACATGGAGGTACCAAAAGTTCCCCTGGTGGTAGAAGCCATTATGGAGGAACAACTATTGAAGATTGGCGAAGTCATTAAGGGATTTAGGGAGAAGATTTAGGATTTACAACTATGGAGCATGCCCAAAACGCCACCATAGGTGCGCGAAGGTGGGGTGAGGATGGCAACAACAACAATTACCCATATCAAGAAAGTAGAAGACGAATGCACAAAAATTTGCGAGGAGAGTGCAAAGGTATGGACAAAGATCATGACGGACCCAAAAATTAAGGCCATAGAGGCCAAGTTGAGAGAATTGAAAGAACAGGCGCAGACGACATTAAAAAAGGTGGCTACCCTGTCACCAGTAGAACGTATGGAAACCATTTTGGCTCAACAACATGCATGTGTAGAAGTGGAGAGACTGAGGGACCAACAAAAGATCCTGTAATAGAGACTAGGACCAAGGCAGGAAGAAGAAGTAAGGATAATTGGAGAATTGGCCATTGTTCAAGGTAAGGTCAAACAAGCAGTGGTGGAAGCAGAGAACAAACTCACAGAATTAACCTTGTAGTCCATAGAGGAGACAACAACAATAGAGGTCATAGTTTTCAAAGAGGTATAGGTCGGTAAGGCTTCCTCTCAACACTTCATCTCGGCATGGAAGAATAGAAAACATGCCTAAGTGGCATGGTACGAACCACAAGTGATTGTTGGGGATCTGTTGGAAAATAAATTTTGGATACAAGGTTGGGATAAAAACCTAAGTATAAGGAAAGTGCATAGAAGGAAGACAGTGTGCAAAAGGAAGAAAGTGTGGAGAAGGAGGAAAGCACGTAGAAAGAAGAAAATGCATAGACAAAAGAATAAATCAAGAGAGTGAGAGAATAAAGCATAAGTGAAGGATGAAATCATGACATTCCATAAATACAAGAATAATAGAAAAGCAACATGAAGAGAGAAAAACAGAAGGAAGCAATCGAACGACCAGTTAACTGAGGTGGTTGTGCATTGTAATGGGATAGTTTTGGGATAAATAGACTAGGGTTTTAAGACCTTTTGGATACAATGTTGGGAGAAAAACCTAAGTATAAGGGAAGTGCACAGAGGAAGGAAAGTAGCGCGCAACTAAGACACATTCCACAGGAAAGTGCACAGAAGGAAGAAAGGGTGTAGATGGAAGAAAACGTATACGAGGAAGACAACGCAAAGATATAGGAATGAAGCAAGAGAGTGAAAGAAGAAAGTGTGAGAGAAGGATGACAATGTGACATTACATAAATAGTAGAACAACTGAAAAAATGCATGAAGAACGAAAAGAAGAAGAAAGCAGTCGAACGACCAGTTATCTGAGTTGGCCATGCATTGAAATAGTTTTGGTATAAATAGAATAGGGTTTTAAGCCTTAGGTTTTGAAGTATAAATATGTAATGGGATGGGAGATTAGGAGGAGAAGAAAAGAGAGTGTGTTGGTAAAAAGAGAGTATGCCAAAATCATGAATGTAATAACTGGTTAGAAAAACAAACAGATGAATATCGAGAGAGTTTAGAGAGGATATCGAGTCTTGTGGTATCTAATTGTTTATGTGTGCTTATGAGTTATGTTTCTATGCTTCTTAGACTAGAATTAGTTTACAGATTAATTGTGGTGCAATATTCTTGACTGTCACTGTGAAGATTCTCGGTAATAATCGGAAATATGTTAAGTGGAGGAACCAAAAAGGAAGTAATACTAACTAGGGTCGAATAATGCACCTAGATAGAAGAAGGAACAATGAATTGGGTATATGCCTCCCTTTCCCTTACTACTGCAGAAGCCTGGTTCTTGCATTCCCAATAGATATCGTAGGTGAGACTTCATTTGTGCAAGTAGGTGATGCTGAAAGGGCCAGTGTCTGGTGGGTTTGTTGGTCATAGTTAAACTGAACCTTGGGTCTTACAACCTGTGCGCAGACAAGTTAACCCAACACAATTTCATTCCCCCGGAGATTTGTGTGGTCTAGATCTCCAATCTCACAAGGGAATTCCAGGTCAAAATAAGAATAAAGAAAACATGTGTTCCCATCATGTCGTCTTTTGATCAGGGCATCCTCCAAGTTTTTTTCGACGGCACCAGCCAAGGGCACCCCCCACACTGCGGAGTTGGGGTTGTTTTATTTCTCAATCAATCCCATTCCATTTATGCTCATTATGCACCAAGTCTCAGATCAAACAATTGTGCGAAGTTTATAACGCTTAGAAAATTATTGTTCATTGCATAGGAAAAAGGTTTAAAGAAGCTTTAGGTTTTTAGTGGCTCCAAATTGGCGATTGATTGGGAAGATAACAAAGTGTTCGTAGTGTGTAGTTCTTAGCTCCTTTGTTGTAAGATCTGAAGCATTAGTTGAGCCATTTCGAATGGCTTTTTTTCCAACATATTTAAGGGAATTGAATGACACAACGGATAAACTCTCCAAAGAAGCATTGTTGCTCTGAAAAGGAGCTTTTAGGTTCTATGAATCTGTTGATGGTGAAGAAACTGAAGCAATGGAGTTTCAACTGTAAAATAGCTTGAAATCTTTATGATATCATGTAATATAGTTTTATTATGGACTTGTATTATATAGTTTTGTTCAATATTTCTGTAGAAAGGATTTATGACCTTATGTTATAAGCATTCTTCATTTTTGTTGTTGTTTATAATTGTTGTTGTTTATGAGCCTTAATTGCAACATGCTTATGCTTTTGTACAGATCGAACCAAGTCACAAGAAGTTGAAAGAGCCCTTTTCTGGGCCTCAATATGCATATTCATACCCATGAATATAAGATTAAAAAAAATAAAAAATTATAATAATATTTAAATAATAAAAAATATAAATTTATGAATTCTATACGAATTTATAAATTTAAATAATATGATATAATTAATATATGTGAATTTATGGATTTCGTTTGATATTAATATAATATAAAATTACTTTAACATATATCTATAAATATAATTTCATTGTGTTATTGTATTATTTACATGTATTGTACTAATTTATTTTAGTAAGACATTTTTTTTCATGATTTACTATTGTCTTTGGTCACGTAATGTAATATTTCCGTGTCCTTTTTATTCTGCTTAGAACTTTCTTCCCTCACAATAACAATGTTTATCTTCATCCTTTGTCGATAATAATTGAAATTTCGTCTCACCCGACAACAAGAGTGTTTATCTTCATCCTTTATCAATAATAATTGAAATTTCGTCTCATCCTTCTATATTTTATTAGGGACATTCTCTTGTCATGATTTGTCACTTTCATTTTTTTATAATGTAACAATCATTTGTCTTCATTACTTTTAGAACTTTATTCCTTAATCTTTAACAATAACAAAATTTATCTGGTTTCTTCATTCTTTATTGATAATAATTTAAATTTAAATCATTTTTAATTATAATGTAAGGTGTAAAATTACAAAGAATATCTTGCTTCTTCATTTTTTATTATAATAATAATTGAAATTTTAATCATTTTTAATTATGATGTAAGGTGTAACATTACAATTTTTTTTATCTTATATCTCCCTATTTTAAATATAACCCTACACTAATCTTCTACCATGAGTTCATACTTACACAAAAATCAATATATTTTGATGCTTTGTCACATTAAATTTATGCCTTTACCATCTCTCTAATGCAATCATGTCTCTATGCAACATCAAGTTTTCACCTTGTTTAATCTTCTACCATGATTTCATACTATGAGTTAATACTTACACTAAAATCAATGCATTTTGATGCTTTTGTCATATTAAATTTATGCTTCAACGATCTCTGCATCTTTGTAATGCAATCATATCTCTATACAACGTAAAGTTTTCATTTTGTCTAATTGTTGTTAGAACTATTGTTTTTTTATTTGTGGTCTCTCCCTACACTATTATGATTATTTTTTCATCTAAGTATGCATTCTTTTTGTGTGGACATTCAAATGATTTATGTCCTTTCATCTCTTATGCACAATAATAATTTTTTCACTTCTAACCAACATATTTTCTTCTTCATCTTTGGAAGCATTTGTGAGAGATTCCGTATGCACAACAATAAATTTATCACTTCTAACCAACATATTCGCTTCTTCATATTTGGAAGCATTTGTGACCTCTCCCTTGACTTTTTTCTTTTGTAATGTTTTCTTATAGTTTTTCTTCCTTTCCATTGTGCACATCTACATCCAACTTTTGTGTGGAATTACAACCACCACCTTCACTTCTAATGCCCCATCTTCAAGCAAACACCTTCACTTCTAATGCCTCATCCTCAAGAAAAATTCTTCTTTCTATTAGCACTACATTCTAACTGTTTTCTTTACTTTTAGTTTAAATTGATAGGCATTTTCTAATGAATGCAACTTATGCAAACTTGTATTGAATTGTAAATTTTAATTCATTAGTATACCTTGAGACTCATTGGCTTTCATCCTCCTCATGTGTAGTGTGTGTCAATATATTGTAGGACTATTTTTGTAATCTTCTATGCTCGTCTCCTTATGCCTTAGGTTTTGTATCTTCTTCAACAATGTTTGAATATAACCAAAGAGAAAGACCATTTCTCACAACTTTGTAACCATCTTGATCCATGCCCTTATCTTCTCTTTACCATTTTAAATCTACTTGTAATGAATGAAATACCATCAAGTGGTAGTGTAACTCTTCAACTACACACTGTTAAATTTTGTTTTATGAGGTTCTTCTATCCTTTCAGGATCAAAATATATCTCCAATCAATGATCCAACCAATTAACTCCTCTACTTTTAAGCATGTTTATAGTATTTCCATTTATGTCTAAATCTAGTATCTCTCTTTTTATATCTCTATATAACAGTTTTTGTATTAGGTGTAAATATCAAATCTTTCTCTCTTTCATATACATAGAGAGGTATGTACACCTCCATATACTTTAGCAGTCAAATTGTTGCGTGGAGGGGGTCCCTTGTCCCACAAACAAGGGGGTCTCATACACCAATTTGGTGTCTGGCTTGGTCACGACCTTAATATTTTATTGTTATTGTTATTGTTATTATTATTGTCATTATTATTGTCATTTGTATTTATATTTGGCTAACATATAGTATTATTATTATTGTTGTTGTTGTTATTATTATTATTATTATTAGCTACAAGTATTATATACATATTTTTAAATGGCATATGATGATGTAAGTGTTACCCATGTACCTATGTGACAATATCTCTATCATACTAGGTTTTAGAACTAGTGCCTTTCAACATAATAATTTAAAAATGGTTTACATCCACCTTTTGTGTGGAATTACAACCACTACATATGCTTATAATGCCTCATCCTCAACCAAAACTATTTCTATTAACGTTAAACCATAACTTTTTCTCTACTTTTAGCACAAACTTATAGGCATCCTCTAATGAAAACAACTTATACAAACTTGTTTTGAATTGAAAACTTATATCCACACCTTGAGACTTGTTGGCCTTTGTCCTCCTCATGTATAGCATGTGTCAATATATTGTAGGATTATTTTGTACTTTTCTATGCTTTGATCCTTATGCCTTTGCTTTTTCATCTTCTTCAACAACGTTTGACTGTAATCCTTGAGAAATAACATTTCTTGCACCATTGCAACCATCTTGATCCAAGTCCTTATCTTCTATTTACCCTTCTAAATATATTTGTAATGAATGAAATCCCATTAGGTGGAAATGTAACCCTTCAACTGCACACTATTAAATTTCATTCTATGAGGTTCTTCCACCCTTTCAAGCTCAAAATATATTTCCAATAATTGAGCCAACTAATTAACTCTATACTTTCAACCATGCAAAAATGAGAAAATTTAATCTTTGCATATTTCCTTCTCTTTAACATCCTCGCAATTGGGCTTGTGAGATCTCCTTTGTCTACTTCCTTTTCTTCCACTTCTTCTGGTTTTAAGGGAGTCACTTCAGATTCTATTTTGTTGTTGTCTATTATCCATCTCCTTTATTTTTCTTCTTAGTTCATGGACTCCTCTGTTTATTATTCTCCTAGTGCCTTTCTTGTTATTTCTTCTCACACTTGAATTTTGTTGTCTTCTTTAAGCACTCATTTTTCCCAATCCTCCCTCTCCTAGAGAACAACCTTACTTTGATACCAAATTACATAGTTAGGAATGTGATATCCCAAATTCTCCTCTACCTTGAAATGGCATACTTATAGTTCTATATATTATCACAAAAATATAAGGCTAAAACAATAAAACATGCACTCAATCACAAAACCATATACACAATCACATTAAGAATGATTTTCTCATGCATTAATAGCCCAAATACATTTGTACAAGTTATTATAAAGAGATCTTGGACCTTTTTCATTGCTTAGCTCTTAGAAGGTCATCTATACCACTCTAAACTTACCTCTATAATATGATTCTCTAATGCAATTAGCTAACCTAACTTTAATGGATGTCTTACTCTTTATTCTCATGACTGACTATGTTATGAGGAAAATCTCTCTATGGGTAGGGTAAACCACAATAGATGGAACAACACCCATAAATCAACAATGGTCTCAAGTATGCTAGATAAATAGAAATGTTAACAAGAGAAGGCTAAGAGCATGCCTCGCCTGGATGTCAGAAGAAGACCATGGTTGAGCTTTTTATCCAACGCTTGATACCTGCGACTTGTCCCCAACATCCAAGATACACAAGCCTATGGAAATTATATATAACATTAGCATATAAACTAGCATAATCAATTAACATGGAAAACAAATATGCCCATGTAAAGTAATACAAATATTTGCAACATATAATTGGACGAGAAAATAGTATTTCTAT
>CBVK0101355305.1:0-21549 GCA_900067695.1 Picea abies | reverse complement strand
ACGTATTTTCCCAGTTTGTTCCCTATTGCTTCAAAGGTGGAGGGTAGCCAGTAATCTAACGACAAGGAGTAAAGTCTCAACCATACAGGTACATTTTTGAAGGTTTCTTTTTATGGGGAGAAGTTTTCCTTCCATGGTCGCATATATAGTCCCGCTGAGGTGTGGAAGTATGACCCCCTCTCAAAGATCTTATCCCTATCTTCCAGGTTCATGAAAACTATTGTAAAGAAGCCTTTCGAGCCCAGGTGAAGATCCACTTCTTCGCTTGGCTTCCATTGATATTTAATCCAGTTGTGCATCATTCTTTCTGTGGGCCACAACCCCATAAACTTGCATATTAGTGCATGCGTCTTCATCTGGTCCCTATAGAGTTGCGTTTGCGGATTGTCCAATATTACCTTGGGTATCATTGCTGTCTTTGGTTTACATGGGTTGCGCCCTTCTGCCCCATTGGTGCTCGTCGTTTCTTGCGCAACATTCTGAGGTTCTCTGGTATCTTCCCCCGTGTCGTCACTTTTCCTTTGGTTACTTTCTTGACTCTTTTCCGGTTCTGATCTCGAGGTGCTTGTCATTGGTGCCTTGAAACCTACGCCTCGTGGGCCTTTCCTTCTATCTACTACTACCTGCTTGTATGAGGGGGTTCCATTACCGCCTCCCTTGATATTAATGTTGTCCTCTGCTGTGGCCGCGACTACCAAACCTTAGCTTACAGTTGCTCTAGTCTCTTCCATCGTTTTTCTGAATCGATTTTTCTAATTCTTTCTTTAATTAATAAAATATCTATTAAATATTTTTTAACCCTAACTTGTTTGAAGCTTTGAAAAACCTCTTACTTTCACTCATCACTCACTATTTAGTATCTTAGTACTCATCACTCACTATTTAGTATCTTAGTAGTTAAGTTATAATGTTACCGTTTAAATGAATCAGATTCAAATTTAATAAATATAAAATTTATATATGTCGAAGGAAAAATAAAAATTTAATTAAATAAATAAATTTTAAAATAAATATAAAATTCATATATGTGAAAGGAAAAATAAAAATTTAATTAAATAAATAAATTTTAAATTTAATAATGCAAATAATCTTAAAATAATAAATTTTAACAAATCAAATAAGTATTAAAAGAATCAAAACCATATCGAGATTTTATAATCAAAATTCCTATTCATAGAATTGCATAATTTTAATTAATTATTTAAACTTTATTAAATAAATAAATTTTCTATTTTCTATTTTTCAAAATTTTAATAATGCGCATGATATTAAAATGGATAAATTCCAGACATTCAGATCAGTTTTTAAAGAATCAAAACCCATATCGAAATTCTATAGGTAAAATTCCTATTCTTTCACAACATTCTACTGCGACTCAAAAGAAGTGAATTTGTCGGCATTTTAAATTACTCCTTTTTTAAAATAAAAGGATAATGATCGTATTAAAAGGAATCAAAACCATATCGAAATTGTATAGTCAAAATTCCTATTATTCATCGAATTGCATAATTTTAATTAATTATTTAAAATTTATCAAGTAAATAATTTTCTACTTTCTATTTTTCAAAATTTTAATACTGCACATGATATTAAAATGGATAAATTCCAGCAATTCAGATGAGTGTTTAAAGAATCAAAACCCATATCGAAATTCTACAGGTAAAATTCCTATTCTTTCACAAAATTCTAACCGCGACTCAAAATAAGTTAATTTGTCGGCATTTTAACTTGCTCCTTTTTGAAAATAAAAAATAAAAAATAATGATCATAAAACGACAAGAGGAAGCAACTACATTCTCCGATAACTTGCCGAGCATTGAGATTTGAGATACATGACTTGGGCATGCAGTCTTCCCCGCCTCGTGACATGCGGGTGACAGCAGGATTCGGATCGGACGGACCAAAATCAAACTAACACATAAAAATGATTTCTAGAATCCTCTCGTCTGGCATTACAGCCATGGTCCACGCACAAAAACGTTCCTCATATAAATACATCCCAAATCCATGGCAAACCCAGTAGCTATACTCGTAGATAATTCACATATTGAGTTATAGACATACCTACCATCTAAGCTAAATCCAATGCGAGGATGGTGTATCCCCTGCCCTCAAGGAGGCATTCCTGTATTGGCTACACTCCATTGCCACAACAGCTGCAATCCCAAATCTGTGTCCTCTAAACCCAGAATTCTTAGACTCCCCATAACATATTGCTGCAACAAGAAGCACAACAGCAAGGATTTTCACAAATTAAGTGGAAAAACCAGCAATTTTGAGCCCATTTACAGATCAAAACCTGAGCTACATATTGTTGTTTCTACTACAGCAGAGTGCTCTGATGAACTCAATAAAAAGAGGAGAAACCATGTTCAGCCATTCATGGAGTTTGCAAGCAGGCAGAGAGATATGTTATCATCAGGGTGGCTTCCTAAAATGGGGAGGAGTTATGGGTCAGACTTAAAGATGGTGCTGGGTCTGGGTTATTGGGTTCAAGGATTCCGGATTTTCCCATGGTGGGCTCTTAATTTTTACTTGAAGGACAATCTCAGACTTGACCCTGGCACAATGCAGTTCCTGCAGAATACTGTCAACTTGCCAATGGTAGCCAAACCTATATATGGCATTTTCTCTGATGCGGTCTATATTGGAGGGGCGCACCGCTTGCCGTATATTTTCATCGGAGGTCGGTGCAGCTTCTTTCCTTCGTTTTTTTTATTCTTTCTTTCAGTAAGACTTTCCATATATTTTCCTGCCTGAGTTGTTTGTCATCAATGTTAATTTTTTGGGTTTGGGTTAACTATCAGCTTTCTTTCTGAGAGATTTTTTAAAACCTAATTGATGTGTTGGATATTTACAAGTTTAGTGTAGTAACACCTTGTTTTCCTGTGCTCTGTAATACTTGCTATGACAATTCCTGTATTTTTAGTGTCTTCTCTGTTATACACACATACACATCGAACTTCTCACTTTTGAGCTTAGCACTTGTTACTTATCAATTTTCGATCCTCGCTCATATTAGTACCAATCAAAGTCACAACATACCAATTTCGATCATACTTATAGTAGTACCTACCAAATTCTCCAGGCTCGCAACTACTCAACAAACCCGAAGTTGAAGGAATATAAACTCAACAAAACTCAGCGAACTTACAAACCGAAACCAAAACCAAGTCTGATTAGTTTTGACCAAGAGTTTTGATGGAGATTTTAACTGGCTCGCTTTCAGAGCTTTCAGAGAACACAGTCAACTCCAGAGCAAAGTTGCCATACTGGACTTGGCACAAGACCCTTTTTGGCTAAAGGGTCAAACTTGAATCGTGACTCGGCAAAGACTCGAGGATCAACCCGGTAAAGAAAAAGAAAATAACACATTTGGAATCCCAAAATTGTATACTAACTACACCATACATCAAAAAATCCATGGACCATAGCATGAGGTTAGGAGGGGCAAATGGCCTTTTGGGGCTTTTATAACATCTGGCCATAATCTGGCCTAGGTTAACACATCAGACATGGCTGAGTTTGACTGAGACTCTATTGGTTTCACCAAGTCTTGTCAGAGCTGGCCGACTCAGCTCAGGTCAGGTCAAACCTTGGTCTGCTGGGTTGGACTGAGACTGGTAGAGTCTGCACAGGTCTGGGCTGGTCTGAACCAACCTATTTCGGGGACAGGTTGGTTCTGCTTGGACTTGGGTGGGTTCTATGACTTTGCAAGTTTGCGGGGGAGCACTCACAGAGTTTAGAATCTTGTTTTTAGGGTTCTCCTCTCTAAATCACCTCTATCAAGGGGATCCTACAAAGTCATCTCAAACAAATGGTGAATGGTAAAATCTCATTAATCCACCTCCGTGTGTCTTAAAGACATGGGCATGGTTCATGGTTGTGACCTAGGACTGTTCTGCTTAAGGCTTATCGTTGCCTTATCTGAATAAACCATTCTGGTGTTATTGTCTTCTGCTTTATCTCTGTTGCATAGCTGCCATATCTCTTGCTTGTGCCTAGTGTATATATTTCTGTGAGGTGGTGGTTCAGTTATTCTATTGTTTGAATTCCAATGGGATTTTAGTACTTGGCTTGGGATGTTAGTCACAAGTGCAGATGGTTGGCTTATCACTTCAATCAATACAATGACACACATTTGTTTTAGATGGAAAAGTTTTGTCAGAAATGTAAAACACTTCCCTGTATGTGACAATACTAAATAATAACTGAATCATCCTTCACCCTTTACATTGCTCTCCATGCTGTCACAGTCATGTCTGCAACTTTACATAAATTTGTGATATTTTTCTCTATGTTAGGATTTACCTTCTTGTTATACACCCTCCTACTTACCATTTTTTATTTTCATTTCATATGTATTTCTTTCACGTTTTGGTCATTCGTGGACATTAATAAAGATATCATATTTTATCTTTAACAAAATACTCATTGGCAAATATAGCTCTAAAACTTGCACTGGTTGTTGACTTTTGTTGACTTTCCAGGCTTATTGCAAGCAATTTCATGGGGATCAATTGCCATTATTCCATCTGCAGGTTCGTCTATTGCTATTATGACAGCCTTTCTCCTTCTTAGCAATCTTGGTGCCTCAGTTGTGGAGGTAGCCACTGATGCTTTGGTGGCAGAGTGTGGTAAAAAAGACAAAGGTATTTCATCGGGTGAGCTTCAATCCTTTGCATGGATGGCATTGGCTACAGGGAGTGTCCTGGGGAACTTATTTGGTGGGATTTTTGTGAGCCAAGTTGATGCAAGGACTATGTTCATCATTTTTCTTTTACCTTTGAGCATTCAAGTTGGGACTTGCTTGATTTTCAGGGAGGAGTCCTTTGGTCTTTGTAGTATGAAGCAAACCAAGGTTGCACAATATCCAAGCCCAATCAAGGGGAAGGCACAGGGTGCACCATCTTTTCACAAATCGATTACTGGTGCGTCTATGAATAGTATGATTGGTCTAGAGTGGAGGAAGAGGTCTATAATGAGAAGCATCAAGAATCAGATCTCAGATATTGTAGGAGTCACAAGGAGACCAGAAATTGCATATCCTCTCACTTGGTTTGCTGCATCTATTGGAATGACACCACTTTTAACAGGAACTATGTTTTTCTACCACACACAGCATTTGAATATTAATCCACACATCTTGGCACTTGCAAAGGTGGTTGGGCAGTTGAGCCTTTTATTAGGAAGTTTCATCTACAATCGCTTCTTAAAGAAAGTTCCATTGAGGAAGCTAGTCGTCTCTGTGCAGATTCTTTTGTCAGTATTTATGTTAGCTGACATTTTCCTCGTGAAGCAAATAAATATTCAATTGGGAATACCAAATGAAGCTTATATTATAGGAGCATCTGCATCTGTAGAAGCTATTGCTCAGTTCAAATTACTTCCCTTTACAGTGCTGCTTGCTAAATTATGCCCTGCTGGTTGTGAGGGCTCACTTATGGCCCTTTTCATGTCAGTGCAGTGCTTGGCTAGCATAGTGAGTGGTTATTCGGGTGCTGCCCTTGCATCATTTCTTGGTGTTTCATCAGGGAACTATTCCAGATTGCCATTGGGTATATTCATTCAATCTATGGCAACATTGGTTCCATTAACTTGGATATCACTCATACCTGATACAAAGCCTGCTATTGAATGTCATAAGAGAAGCAGTAAAGTACTCTGAAAGTCACTCAAGGGATAAGTTGCTCGTTATGCATTGCAGCCTCAAATTCAGGTACTATGTTTGCCAACCGTCAAGTTTACCACTCTTCAAAAGCATTCACCTGAGATTCCGACTGATATTTTAGACCAAGCGTCCAAAAGATAGATGCTTGCGTATGAGCTGGATGTTATAAGCTTGCTTTGCAGAAACCCTTGATTGGGTTGAAAGAATACTTTTGTCTCTCATGAAACAACACTTCATGACTTTTTGGAGATTTGTTCTGTTAATGCTGGACTATAGGCTTTGCCTGCCATCACGAGGAAAGGATGCAATATTCTTTGGCATAATATGTTTCATGGTCCTTGTGCTTCTTTGGGATGGATTTGTATTTAAGTCTTCCTATATAGTGGAAGCCATCTCAGTAGGAAGGATGATCATGTTCTCTATGGCATCTATGGCATTGGGATCGGCAGTAACTTCAGTGAATGTTATGTTGAGATACCATGCTAGTGTACACTGCATGGAAAAATCCTGCTTTGCTAATAACACTAGCATAGATCCATCTTAACCCAGTATCTATTAAGCACCCAGAGGGATCAAAAAGAAACTTATCTTCTAGTTGGTTAGAAGATTGGGGTTAAGATGGATATATGTTTGTTTCTTTTGTTATCATATATATTTTTTATTATTGTGGTCAGCTTTTTTTTTATTCTTTTTTATTAGAAATTTTCTTTTATTTTAGTTTATTAATGGTATGTGATGTTACACATCTCATCCATACTGGGCTGTAGAGTGCACCTCACTTGTCTCTGTGCCATCAATGTAATTGTTTAAAAATACTCTTTTAAGAATTCCATAACTTTGGTTAATATTAAATGTCTGTAGAGTGCACCTCACTTGTCTCTGTGCCATCAATGTAATTGTTTAAAAATACTCCTTTAAGAATTCCATAACTTTGGTTAGTATTAAATGAAAGTACTCAAATAACTTGGGTGTACTGTTCCATCCCTTGGAGTTTTTCAGGGCAAGATCCGAAAGAAAAGTGCATCTTGTCACTGGAAGCACTAGGGCTTTAATATTTAGTGCTGGGCTAATTGCTGATATGGAAGTCGATATGGTGAGCTCCTTATGTTAGTTCATACCTCCTGGTGTTAAACAGGGTTTTCTACCCATATTTGAGATTAATATTCTGCAGCTTTTGTATCCGGCTTTGGACTTTTTGAAATCTTTTACTTTAAAATCACCGGGATTTGGTGATCTTGAAGAGGCTAGAAACATATCTCTTCAAAGAGAACTGTTAAGCTTTGACGTCTAGCAACCTCCTCCATCTGCCACATATATAACCAAAACCCTGCAGAAGACTTTTTTCTATATATTGGTGGCCAAGTTAAATTATAACTAAGATGAACCATAAATAACTGTGGCTGACCAATCCATATGTGAAGTATTCCAATTTCCTCTCTTATTTCGGTGGCCAAGTTAAATTATAACTAAGAAGATGAACCATAAATGACTGTGGCTGACCAATCCAGATGTGAAGTATTCGATTTCCTTTCTTATTTGTTCCTCAGAGTAAGGGGGCAGCTTGCTTCTTAGTGTCTTAACATCTCATAAAGCTTGAATATCATATTCAGCGACTCTACTTTTTATTTATATTAGGCATAGCTCAAAACTGTTATTGCAAAGTAAGAAGCTATCTTTTATAGCTGTGAAGAACCTATAAACATTGCCATTGGATGCCTCAATGAAGTAGAGAAATATATACACTTCTTATATAGGTACTGGAAACTGTAGGATGACTAGTATTTTCTTTAAAAATTTCACTGCTTGTGTATAAAAAGTTAAAACATAGAAGCTTGGTCCTACATACTGCACTGGGGCCTTTGAACAATATGCATGCACAGGGTTTAAATAATATTCTGAAGATGGAATTCTGACAAGTGTATAATATTCTTCTAGGAAGTCCTCAATAAATGCATGATGTTATTGCCACTGTCTCAATGCCCCTATCCATGTCCATTGAAGTGTCGAACTTTCTTGTGTTGAAAACAGTGTAGTCTTAGTTCAGTGTTGGTATGCTTTTGGTTTGTCAAGACAAGTCGGATAGACTATGAATTAGATTATCTTGCTTGAATCTTGAATTCATAGAGTTTGTGATAAATAATAAAATTTAAATGTTCGATTCAAAATACCATTTATTAGATGATTAGCACAACTACAATTCCCTTGATTTCTCATGCATCTATGAGTACCATTGAGTAGGTAAACTATCTGGATAGAACATATTCAAATTGGATACTTTCAGTGAATCGAAAAAGAATACCAACTTTCTCAAGGATGCTTTTTAAAGATATTAACATTATTGAACCAATCAACCATTAATCTACCATATTGTCAAGCCTTAAGAAGATGAGTACAAACGAAGATATGGATAGAAAAATTACTAATATAACCCACACTTTTCTGGTCATCTTTAATCCAACTTCTGTGTGCTTGCATTGGTTTTCTTTGATCCATTACTTGTAAAAAATCAGACCATGGTAAGTGTATTCCCTATAAACATTGCCATTGGATGCCTCAATGAAGTAGAGAAATATATACATTTCTTGTATAGGTACTGGAAACTGTGGGATGACTAGCATTTGCTTTAAAAAATTCACTGCTTGTGTATAAAAAGTTAAAACATACAAGCTTGGTCCTACATACTGCGCTGGGGCCTTTGAACAGTATACATGGATAGGGTTCCAGTATATTTTGAAGATGACATTCTGACAAATGTATAATATTCCTCTAGGAAGTCCTCAACAAATGCATGATGTTATTGCCACTGCCTCAGTGCCCCTGTCCATGTACATTGAAGTGTGGAACTTTCTTGTGCTAAAAACGATGTAGTATCAGTTCAATGCTGATATGCTTTTGGTTTGTTAAGACAAGTCGGAAGTAGATTATTCTGTGGTTTGTCAAGACAAGTCGGATAGATTATAAAGTAGATTATTCTGCCCCAGTCTTGAATTCATGGAGTTTGTGATAAATGATAAAATTTAAATGTTCGATTCAAAATACCATTTAATAGATGATTAGCACAGCTACAATTCCCTTGATTCCTCGTGCATCTATGAGAACCATTGAGTAGATAAACTATCTGTATAGCACATATTCAAATTGGATACTTTCAGTGAATGAACGGAAAAAGAGTACCAACCTTCTCAAGGATGCTGTTTAAAGATAGTAACATTATTGAACCAATCAGCCATTAATCTACCATATTGTCAAGCCTTAAGAAGATGAGTACAGTCGAAGATATGCATAGCAACCTTACTAATATAATCCACTCTTCTCTGGTCATCTTTAATCCAACTTCTGTGTGCTTGCGTTGGTTTTCTTTGATCCATTACTTGTCAAAAATCAGACCATTTTCTTTGATCCATTACTTGTCAAAAATAGACCATGGTAAGCGTAATCTGCTCTCTGCAATCTAACCTAGAAGCCTAGATAGCTGAAGCTGAAAACATCAATCAAAATTATAGTGAATAAGATCTTTAACCTAGATAGCTAAAGCTGAAAACACCAATCAAAATTATAGCTAATAGAGTACTTTAACCTACAAACACATATTAACACATATTGCTGATAATTAGAACAGTGATCATGCAAATGTGAACTCTCAAAACAGCATTAGTGATTTTCTATTAAATCTGAAAACAGTGAACTAACAATGTTATAACTTCAAAATTCAAACTCTCAAACCATCTCAGTGGTGTGCCCTGTTTTTCCTTTATAGACCAGGGAGAAGAGAGGGTACAATGAATCTAGACACGTGCACAACAATTCTCAACTAAGAGTATCAAACCCTAACTCACACTAGAGTGCCTTCCTTGCATGGATAAATGAGCCAAATAAAGTGTGCCTCAAACCCTAACACACAATCAAACACATATTAACACATATTGCTGATAATTAGAACAGTGATCATGCAAATCTGAACTCTCAAAACAGCATTAGTGATTTTCTATTAAATCTGAAAACAGTGAACTAACAATGTTATAACTTCAAAATTCAAACTCTCAAACCATCTCAGTGGTGTGCCCTGTTTTTCCTTTATAGACCAGGGAGAAGAGAGGGTACAATGAATCTAGACACGTGCACAACAATTCTCATCTAAGAGTATCAAACCCTAACTCACACTAGAGTGCCTTCCTTGCATGGATAAATGAGCCAAATAAAGTGTGCCTCAAACCCTAACACACAATAGAGTGCCTTCCTTGCATGGATAGATGAGTCAAATAAAGTGTGCCTCTATTGGAGATTTTTTGAAGCATGCGACCATGCATCCTCCTATAGATTTGTGCCCTTAAATGAGGTTGTGAATCCACATGCATGAGTGCCTCTACTAAATTAGGACATTGTGTCCTCTAACTATGCATGCAAACACTAAAGAAATCAAAATTAGAACTTCATTCTTAAATACAAGAAAAACATCTAAAACTAGACTTGAATGAGGATTGTGCATGTATGCGCTTTCTAGTGCAATCGGATTGGCTCAACTCTCTTATCCCTTTCTAAAACCTCTTCACCTAATCGGTTTGACTTCTCATCGTTTAATACTATTGTTAACCTGCCACCAGGGAACCAACCCATCGCTTCACCGGACTACTGGAGATGCATACCTGTCACCACCACGGACCTTGCTTAATTGACCACCAGGCCACGGGTTCACCGGACCACCAGGGATTAAAATTGACCACCAGGCCACGGGTTCACCGGACCACCAGGGATTAAAATCGACCACCAGGCCACGGGTTCACCGCTCATCGAGAAAATATAAGACTTGTTTCTTTGGAGTGAAGGTCGGTCCAGTTGCTCAGTTGGACATGTGAAGGTTTCTACGGGCCTATTCTTTCACTAATACTCACACCTCAAATCTTTGCAACAATTCCTCTTGCTTGGGGAATGGTACAACCCCTGATTATTCCAATTTCACAATGTACTGTCAAATGGACTTAAGCCACCATCTTCTAAAGAGTGGATTCCTTCTTGGATCTCCTCCTTTCGATCTCATTTCTCTCCAATTGAGATCGGACCACCTTGACCTCCATTTATATAGGCTCGCTCTGGTCACACATAAACTTATTTATATAGGCTCGCTCTGGTCACACATAAACTTAGTCAAGGGTCGACTGTTACCCACAGTCGACTTCGTTGAACCCTTAAATTATTTACTTAAATATGTGTAGAGAAAATAGAATTCACAATTGCGCAAGTTTAATTTACAATCCTATTATTCAGAGATTCACACACTCATGACCAATGAACAAGCAAATCGAACCAGAAAAAAAACACATCGTGAGGGGAGGCCTAACACAATAACTCCAATATCAATCTCCGTTACATATCAATTCCACACTTTATCTCCCCATTCCTATTCATTGCTCCAACCTACTAACTATTACATTCTTCTAGCCTCTCAACCCTCTTCTCTAGATCTCTCTCTATTACAAACTCAAACTGTGTTTATATGCACAATGAAGATGATTGATCTCAATCCACTAAGGATGGGGTCAAATCGTCTATTTTTAGCAAATATCAAATCTTAGTCTAAAACTCTTAACCTCTAGATTGACTCTATCTTCAATCTAATCAATTTCGACTCCTACATAATTGTGGGAAGTTACAATAGTCCAACCTCCTCTTGCGGAATATTTCTAGAACTAGAATATGTTACAATTAAAACACAAATTTTAATCAAGGGAACCCACTCCCTTTCGTAAATTTTGAAGACCTCCTAGGGGTCAAATTCCAATATTTGTCCTATGATGGATGTTGCTGCATCACCCTCTCTCTCTCTCTCTCTCTCTCTCTCCTCCACAAATGCTCATGCATCGTCATCATTGCTATACAAAACTATTGAAGGATCATAGAGTGGAACTATTGTACTGCTATACAACACTGTTGTGTCTACTCTACTAGAAGAAGAAAGGTATCCTAGCTAGAACACAGTGTGAGCTACACACAAGTAAAACTAAATTCCTCTTAGCGAGGAAAGTGATTTCCACCACTCCAATACTCTCTTTAAACATATCAAACTTCCTCTTTGCTAAGGGCTTGGTCAAGATATCTACAACTTGTTGGTCTATAGGAATGTATAGGAGAACCATTTTTCCCTTTTGGACCTTGTTCATGATAAAGTGGTATTTGATCTTAATATGGTTGGGCCTATCATGAAACACTGGATTCTTAGAGGGTTTGATACAACTTTGATTGTCACAATAAATCAAAGTAGTGTCCAAACTTTGATTTATCGACTTTGCTAATAATTTGTGTAGCCAGATGACTTCACAACTAGCAAATCCCACTATCATACACATATCCTCTACAACGAAGTTCCATTGAACCATGCATCCTTTTGAACTAGGAAACCATACCTAAGCCCAAATTGAAGCAACACTTTGAAGTGCTCCTCTTGTCACAAGCACTACTTTCCCAATCAGACTTCGTAAACACATGTATCACCAACTTTCCATCAACACAATATCTCATAGAACAATGCATTGTGCCCTTCAAGTATTAGAGCACATATTTTGCAACAACCCAATGAACCTATATAAGCTCTGTGATACACTCACTCAAGATGTTGACTACAAACAAATATCAGGTCTGATATTTACTAGATACATGGGGGAACCTATTCATTGTTTGTACATAGATGAATCAACAAATGATTGCATATTTGCTACCATGGACACGGGCTTATAATCCATCCCCTAAAATATCTTTAGAATTTCAATTGCATACTTACCCTATCCAAGGAAGACCTCACCTAGGCTTTGCCATACCTCTAGATCCAAGAAGTAGTGCATCAATCCAATGTTGTTCATATCAAATTTGTTGGTTAACTCTACCTTGAACCATGCTATGAGTTTCTCTAAACTTCTTGTGAGTATAAGTTTGTCTACATATAGAGATAAAACAAGCACAACAAAATCATCAACCAAATTATAGTAGAAATTGGAATATGCATCTATTTTAGTGAGACCCAAACTTGAAAGATACTCATCGATCATAGAATACCATACAAGTGGTCCTTGCTTGAACCCGTACAGGGCTTTCTTCAATCTACAAACATGGGTCTCATGTCCATTCACCTCAAATCCTCTTCGTTGATTTATATACACCATCTCCTCAATCAAGGATTAAGAAATGACGTCTTTACATCCATTTGATATAAATTCCAACCAAAGACTAATGCTAAAGACATAATGAATTTGATGGAGGTATCCTTGGTAATAGGAGCAAAAGTCTCCTCATAGCCAACTCCCTCTTTTTGGGAGAACCTTCTAACCACAAAACGAGTTTGAAATTATTTATGCAGACATGTGTTGCATGCTTAACCTTGTACAACCACCTAGAGTCATCATTGAGTTCCCCTCTTATTGAGACACACTCTCCCACACATCATTCTTCATGATGGAGTTGTACTCCTCCATCATGGCATCCTACCAAATTTGTTGACTTGCTGCCTCCTCAAAACTAGAAGGCTTTTACATCAATGATGGAAGACATCAATGCCACACAATTCAAACACTCCTTGCAAGGACGATTTACCTAAAACGAAGTCTTAGGAGCTCCAACTTGCTCTTGCACGTCATGTAATGTCTAAGGAAGTCACCTATGATTTCTGCTTGAATTGAAGGGTAAAGAAGCATCCCCTACACCTCTAGAGGATTGCTAATTTGAATTTGGTTTCTCTAGAATCTTTGCATTAGCTTTCAGGGAAGTGAGCTCCTTTGCCTCCTTAGTGTTTACTGGAGGTTCTTGAGACTTGGAAGACCATGCATTGTCATCAAACTTGACATCTTTGTTTACAACTACCTTTCATTGAGATGGAATGTAGACCGTGTAAGATTTAAAGGTCTCATTGTAACCCACAAAAATGCCCTTTAAACTAGAAGGTTCCAACTTAGTCTTTTTCTCATCAGGAGTATGAATATAGATAGGACAATTGAAAACACAAAGTTGCACTACTTGAGGCTTCTTACCTATGAATGCCTCCTCTAGTGTCATTTCTTTCAAAACTCCATGAGGACCCTTGTTTAGGATTTAGACAATTGTAAGACATTCTTTTGCCTAGAGACACATAGGTATATCTAGATCATGAATCATAGATTTAACTATCTCTATGATGGACTTGTTCTTTCTCTCTGCAACCTCGCTTTGTTGAGAATTGTAGGGAATTGTTATCTCCTTCTTGTTTCTTGCTTGCTTGCAAAAAGTGTTAAACTCCTTGGAGGTATAGTCCTCTTCATTGTTATACATTGATACCTTGATCTTATTTCCTCTTTGATTTTCCACAAGAGTTTTGAACTCTTGAAACTCTTCATAGACCTCGTCCTCAATCTTCATGAAGTAAATCTAGGACATCCTGGAGGAATTATCAATAAATGAAACATAATCACTATTACCCGTTAAATAATCTCTTTTGATCTATGCACATTGCAAACACAACCTTGACATGCTTGTCGAGTGCATAGTATTTGCACACTTATTTCTTCTTAGTTAACTTGAAATTTGGAAATCCTTGTACCATGTCCTTCAAGGTTGACAATGCTCCATAGTGCAAGTGATGTATCCTCTTAGGCCAAAACTCACACAAGTTGTCAATGCGTTAGGCCTCTCATAAGATCTCCTTGCACCTTGTACAAACCACCCTCTTGAATATCTTTGGCCAAAACCTAACCAAAATCTAGGTATCTATTCTAGATGATGATTTGTTGATCATCAAACATAATGATATATCTCAAGTTTGTCATCATTGAAACCAAGAGGATATTTTTAATTAAACTTGGTACATGTAAAACACCATTGAGCTCAAGGATATCATTCGATGATATCTGGAATGAGATAGATCCCACTCCTGCAACTGGATACATTGCATCATCACTAAATTCTACTTGTATGCTTGAATCCTGCCCTTGAAGTTTGTTGAATACCTTTTTGTTAGAGGTCGTATGTTTGGAGGCTCAATTGTCCACATACCATTTGACACCAAAAAAAGCTTCAGATGAAAGGCACAAGACCATGGAGAAGTGTGTCTCAAGTTTGAATGAGAGCTCATCCACTTAGGTAGATACTAATACACTTCTTACAAGTTGCTTCTTCTATTATTGTTTTCCCTTCCCCTTCTTCTAATGACACAAAGAAGCATAGTGGCCAAAATTTTGACACTTCAAACACTTGATGTAGCTCAAGTCCTTACCCTTATTAGAGGAATTTGATTAATCTTTCTTTCCTTTATGACCCTTCTTGGGTCCTCCTTTCTAGCTTCCCTTCTCATCTGGATGATGATGGAAAGATTATGCACTTACTCCTTTATACTTGCAATACTATCTAATCTTGTCTCCTTCTAGATGAAGTCTTCCCATAGTTTCTCAAAGGTAGGAAGCTTTTCTTAGGAACATGGCCCCTCAAGCAAAATGTTGTGAAGAAGATGAGTACCCATATAATGATATGATTACTAACTCTTCACTCTTGACCTCTTCTCCAACCAGAGTACCCATATAATGATATGATTACTAACTCTTCACTCTTGACCTCTTCTCCAACCACTACATGTGGATCACAAAGTTCAATGGTCTTCATCAAGTAAGTGGATACAATGTCTATCTTGCTCATTCATGTGGCCCGAGCTTATTCCATGTGGTTATGATATATGTCTTTCTCTTGTCACTTTGATACAAAGTGACTAGAGTATCAACCATATCTTTATATGTGTTTTTCTAGACAATGTGGGGGACCAAGTGATCCTTCACGAAGTCAAGGATGGTTCACTTAGTCTTGGCCATCTTCTTTTTGTATTTTTCTAATTTCACATGATCAATAAGGTCTATAACCTTGTTCTCAACAAAATCCTATAGATCATGCTCCTCCAACAACATATGTACCTGACACTTCCATGAGGTGAAGTTGGAAGGACCTTCCAATCTATTTTCTTATCTAAGGCTGAATGTGTCATACTACTACTCCTAGAATAATCTGCTAGACAAACAAATCAACAACCTAAAAACAACATATCACAGGTCCACTTTGCTTTTATCAAGCACAAATCTTGGCATTTTGACCCTTGAAACCTTCAAAAAGCTCCCTATCATGGGGAGAATCCATACTATACATACACATATACCTTGAAGGTTTCAACAAATACACTCCAATACCATGTCAAAAATTGGAGCATGGTAAGTACATTTTTCACTATGGTATCTAACCTAAAAACCTAGATAGCTAATGCTAAAAAAACCAATCAAATTACAAGTAATAGAGTACTTTAATCTACAAACAGCTACAACTCCTTTTATGAGAGGTTCCAAGTAGTGCCACTTGGAGGAATTACATAAAACACATTGAATAAAATTGTATATCAGTTTTAGATCTACCTAGATAGCTAATGCTAAAAAAACCAATCAAATTACAAGTAATAGAGTACTTTAATCTACAAACACATATTGTTGATAATTAGAACAACACACACGAAATTTGAACTCTCAAAACATTGTCACTAATTTTCAATTAAATTGGAAAACAATGAACTAATAGTTCGACTTGAACAATTGTAGCAATGCACCCTACTTCTCGACACATGCACAACTACACCTCAACTAAGAGTATCAAACCCTAACACTAGAACACTTTCCTTGCATGCATAAACAAGCCAAATAAAGTGTGTCTCTATTGGCGTTGATCTAATCCATGCTAGCATGCATCCTTGTAGAGATTTGCGCCCTTAACTGACACTATGTGGGTATGAGTGCCTCTACTAACTCAGGAAGCTATGCCCTTTAACTGAGCATGCAAATACTAAATAAAGTGAAAACTCAAAATTATAACTGCATTGCCAAATATATGAAAAGCATCTAAAATTGGAATCAAACTAAGGATGATGCATTAATGTACCCCTTTCTCTCTCTCCTTCATAAATGTTTTTGCACCTTCATCATTGTGATACATAACTATTAAAGGAGCATTGTATGCCATTATTGTACTATTGTATTTCATCATTATACTGTCAATGTATCTACTCTACTACTAGAAGAATAAAGGTGTTATTGCTGGAACATAGTGCGAGCTACACACATGTAACTCTTCTTGTTTGTATCTCATTTAAAGGTGATTGAAATATATGTACATTGTGTTCCATGTTGATAACCAAGTGCAACGAAAATGCCACAAGAAAGACTCGTTCATTGTGGAATCAAAGGCAACAATGGTTACATAAAATAACTTTGTGCCTCTCGATGACATATCACCTATGCTTGCAAATTTAAGCCTCTAGAATATCATAGAGAGTATATTAATTCTCTTGTTTGCCTCAAAGCATCACATGGAACCAAGGGTTCAAATATGAAATTGCATTTATGGAGGTGAAGGAATGCAATTATATGATGTGGTGCAAAGTCAAATATGAGTAACATATTATGCATTAAACTAAAGTGTTGATCCTACACTAGATTCACTGTTGTACTCATGACATAATAGGTTTGAAAAGCTCCGTAGTCATTGCAATTTGTACATGTGGCACTTTTTTTATATTTCTTAATGTTTATTTGGGTGACAATCATGAATCATTCTAGTAACACTAACAAAAAAATGTAACACTAACAGGGTGACAATCATGAATCAACACAATGACAATACCAAAGAATGGACTGATTGAAGCCAAGTGTTGGTTAATAAATACAATGATTTCATTGATAGAAATATATTGTCACAATGGTGATTACCCCATGGCTTCTTGGTAAAAGTACTCTTCTTTTAAAGCATAGGATTGAAAGATAAAATAAATTTGTTCCCCTAAACCATTTTAAATGCAAACATTGAAGTTTATAGCAGTCTACAAATCAAACAAAAGCATTTAAACAAATTAAAAAGAAAAAAGAAAAAAAAAACGCCATTGCCACAACCATGTTTTGGAGACTAGTTGATGTAATTAAATTACTAACCTACATTGACACAACCATGTTTTATAGGTTGGTTGATGTAACGAAGAAACTAACCTACAATGTTTCAAAGTTTTAGAGGTTGGTTGATGTATCTAAGAAACTAACCTACCTTGTTTCTAATTGAAAGTGCCAAAATAAATTAACCTTAATGTTATTTTCCAAATCAATACAAGTTTGTTTCTAATATTGAAAGTGCTAAAATAAATTATTATTTTCCAAATCAATACAAGTCTATTAATGGTATAAAATTGAAAAACATAATTCCATTGTTCTTGTGTGTTAAGCTCCACTATAATCACTAATCACATCGTTGATGAGTTGTTCAAAAGATTAATTCACTCACTAGAAAACAAGAGCTGTGGAGTCCAAAATATTTTGATGTTTAAAAACTCTAATTGCCTCTCTAAATGGAGAACACTAGAATTTTTTTTCTTTAATCATTTGAAATATTACTTTTCTCCGTCGAGATTATTAAAGAATTCTTAAGTTCTTATGTTTAGATGCATTCATATGTGCTACTTCCTCATGCCTTTTGAGTCTCACTCTTGATTTTATGTCATGGACTAAACACAAACCCATCTATCCCCATGTTTGATGCACTTCAAGGTCACAAAGTTCAAGGTTGCATATTTTGAGTTCCAATTTTTGATATGGTGGTCATCTACGTGAACTTGTAAAGTCAAGGTATGCATCCTTGAGCTTCATAACCCTTCAAGGTGCATATCAAATACCTGTTTAGATGAGATTATGCATTCATGAGATTCAATGTGCATACACATATATCTAGACTTCCACTTGTATTATAGAATGAACCTCACTTCTCTTTAAGAAAGAGTTTTTTTAACCATTCTTAGTCTTTCACCTTGAATAAGGATTATAGAAAAGTGTGAAATCATCCTTGAAAATTTTCCCTATAGATTGTTTATTTCCTTGTCTCATGTATGCAAACCCTATGAAGGATTCCCGGTACACAACTTTACTAACTTCTAAACTATTCATTGTGAAAGGAGTTATTTCGAGTGGTGTCTATTGTTTTATTTCTTCTTTTACTTGAGGGGATTGAATATATTGAACTTGGTAAAATTTGTTGATTTTGGATTTACTTTTAAAGAAACTTCTAAACTTTTCGATCTTACTTGTTAGTGTTTTTTTGTTGTTTGAGGTGCTTCCAAAAATATGTTGACTGGTTTCACTATGTAACACTTATCCTTCAACTTAGATTCTTGGTCCGAGAGGTATTTGGTGGGCCTTGGAATAGCAACAATAATACTATTTCCTCCTTAGCTTGTTACTTTAGTTGTCATCCTGGGGCTTGTACAAAATTTAGAGGTGTTGTGCAATGTATATGCAGAGTGCACTAACAACATCCTAGGTCTAAATATGGTCAAGGGGCTTAATGAATGAAATATGATTGTAAATTGTGCAGGAAATATGAATTGCATGAAAAACTTAAGCTACTTGTATGAATGGAAGCACACAAAATGAAAGATCAACTAATCTATATGCAATAAGGAACTTTAGTCTAATTGCATGAAAGGAAACACACTGAGCTGCAAGAAGAAATCAAATTGATTGCAAAGAAACGAAACTAATTATGTTGCATGAAAGGAAATTGCATGGAAAAAGAAGAACCATTGCATGGAATAAACAAACCTAATTACATCTAACCCTTGAGCCAATATCAAGCTACATTGTTATCTTATTAACTAATGTTAACTTCATGAAAATACAGGTAAGAAATTCAAGAAACTTTATCTAAAATTGTCCTACAAGATGTTTCTACAAGAACTGTGATAGTTCTATAGGAACTGTAACAATCCTATAGGAAACTTTCACAGGATAATGAAAGAGTCCTAAAGAGATTCTAAAAACTTTCCAAAGCATGGAAAAAACTAGACTAAGATGCAATGAGATGTAAGTAAGGTTCTTAGCCCTGAAAAAATGCCCTTGAGTGTTCCGATGGACTTCCAACCACTTCTATAGGAAAACATGCTGAAAATTACAGTTTGCTAACCATCAAAACAAAAGTTAGAGATTGTTGTGAATAACTATCTAATATTTTAAGAGAAATCAAGAAATTAAATTATAACGTACTAACATGAAAGAAAAATAAAATAATACAATAGGGTCCTTGAGCCCTACCTAAGAAACAAAAGGAACCTCTAAAGACTCTAATAAGATAGGAACAAATGCATCTTTATTAATCCATATCAGTTGTTGTTGGCACATAGTGGGCAGACCCGGGGTTAAACATTAATTCACCAATAAAAGATACCGGCCTTTTCGGCATCACTCGCAAGCAGGTGAAGTCTCACCCGAGGTACCTATGGGGACTGCAAGAACCAGGTTTCCACGATCATGGGGGAATGGGGAGACATTCATCATATTCTCCATACTTAATATTCATTCATTAGACCATTCATCATGTGCACAAAACCAACAAAGCATCTAACATATTCATATTAACCATCCATACATTATATGTGTGACTTAAACATAACATAAAATAAGCACATCACAACATACATCATAACACATATATTCAATGTGGTTCACCCCAAACTGGGTTATGTCCATAACAACATGCTTCTTATATTATTATTCAACACCATCTCTTACAAAAGATGTGCACTGCACTCATACATAATGTCTCAGTTCTACCCAAAATTCCCTTGCCGCTCGCGCATATAGTGCGCACTTAGCTTTGCTCACATCTATTACTTGATTGAAACCCCTTCTACCCAAAAATCCTTACATATTTATACATTGACACTAGGGCTTAGCCCATTACAAAATGGACGAAAAAGTATAACTACTTCTAACTAACTTCCGCCTTTCACGCGCACTAACCCCTGAAAATATGCTATCTATATTCCTTTCTTCTGTGTGTGTTGCTCCTTAGCCGACTTGTTGCGTGATTTACTCCTGCACGATTCCCAAAACCGGTCCCAAAATATCCTGCTCCAAAATCCCCCCAACAATCACCTGTGGCTTGTCTCGAGCCACTCAATTCTGCTGATGCGCTGCCTTCAGTGTCACATTGAACTTTTCAAAAGTCTCCCTGGCAGTTGTGACCTTTTCCCTTGCTTCTACTTCTCACGCCGATATCTCTTCTGTGAGCTTCATGGTGATAGGAGTTTGTAGCTTCTCTTTGCTCACTTGTACTACTTGCTTCACCTTACCTTGTACTACTGTGATATCTTCCATTACCTTGAACGCTTCTTCTTGCAGTGGATTTAACTTTTGCGCCGGTGTTTGATACTTAGCCCTGATTTGATTTAACTCTCAGTTTACCTATCTGTTCTCCACTAAGGCAACTATCTTTTCCTTTGTTGGTAGAGTATTCATCATGTCTTTAATCTTCTGCACCCTCTCTTGTGCATTATGTAGCTTCTGATATAATGATTTTAATTCCGTGTTCTCCAATAACACAGTCCATACTTATGTGCTTCCTTCATATAGATTCCCACATTCTTCATCCAATGAACTGGATTAGTGAACAACCCTAATTCCTTAACCGAAAATAGAAAACCATCGACAAAAAACCATGTTCCGAAAAACCACTTAAATATGTGACACATTTCCCAAGGAAGATTTTTTTTTTGGGGGGCACTGCCCTCGAACCCCTATGCGGGGGGCTTCAGCCCCCTGCACCCCCCCCTCTAACCCCCCTTCACGCCCGATGCAATGCAGACTCAAATACTCATGCAAATAATATAACACATACCCAACATTCTCCCACCTGTTGTTTTCTTTGCATACAGGGGGTTACAGGGTTACATATTCAACAATCCAGGGCAGCAATGCCTATGGATTCTCTACACCAAGAGAACTTCTCAGTGATCACAGATTTTGTTAATGAGTCTGCAACATTCTTCAAAGTGTCCACCTTCATCAGTGATACTTTCTTTT
>CBVK0101355302.1:0-13838 GCA_900067695.1 Picea abies | reverse complement strand
CCCCCCCCAAAACGAGATCTCTGTAGATTTCTCGTTAAGTTGGCAACTATGTTAAAGGTACTGTTACTCATAAAATTCGATCTTCAAAACCTTTCATTTAAGCCACAAACAAAAATACCCATAACTACTATTAAACATGGTCAATTTAAAACAAATTATTAGGTACATCATGGTCAAAATGTGTCTATGATGGGATTGCTAGATAGGCAATGTTGAGGCCCATCATTACCCCCCAACTGAAAATCTTGCACATCCTTGTGCAACAATTTTTTTTCTTCCTTCTCTCATTGCTGTTGTTATTGTCCACTAAATTTATGTCCACTATTATGTTGTTGCTCAATGTCCTGTTGTTGTTGCTCAATATCCTGCTGCTGCTTATTGTCATGCTGCTCATTGTTCTCCTCCTGACATCCCATGCTATGTACTTGGTGATGGATTATTGTTCATGGTATCCCTTGGTCTTTACTATCTCTACCCAATATGCCTCTTCCTTTTCTCTATTGATATCAACTATTGGTGCAACAAGAAGGAGGAGAGGGGGGGTTCATTCTTAGCCCAATCCACTTGGTCTTAAGTTTCCTCATTGCCTTCTTGTACCAAGGTGTTCTTAGGAAGGAAAGGAGGTTATCTTACTTGTAAACTATGAGGTAAGGAGTGCCACCTTCTGTGGAAATCTTCTGCTGCTTCTTCACCCAGGAGCCTCAAGGTGTCCTTTAGTTGTGCCATTGCTTCCACCTGTTTAGCTTCTCAGATTGGAGCTATCCCCTTGTCTGTGGAAAGGATGCTATGACTAGGTATGACCTCTCTTAGATTTGTTGCTTCAAATCTAATCCATAGTGGACTTTGAATTTCATCCTCCTTATACTTCTTCAGCTCCGCCTCCCTCAATTCTTCATGTCTCAACCAAGATGCAAGAGCCATAATTTGAACATCCCCTACATATGTCAACCAAGATGCAAGAGCCATAATTTGAACATCCCCTACATATGGATTTGGGTTCCATTTGTAGGGGTGTGGGAGGACCATGTTGCACAATAGAACTCACACATCCTTGCTTTCTCTTCCATGTTGCAATTTTGATAAGCATCCAGGAAATCCTTAGGTGTTTCTAGGTTACATCTCACTTGTTGGGCCAGACTTGCAATATGACTCTTATGCCATTGTTCTTTGAGGAACAAGGCATATACTCTAGCAGGCTGTCTACACTCCAACATCACTAGGGCTAGTTTGGCCATGGTCTTAAATGAAGCTTCCATAATTTCTATTCTTTCATTTTTGACAACCAACTCCCTCTTAGCTTCATCCAATCTCTATTTTAATTTCTAATTTTCTACCTTGACATTTTGACTATATTTCACCTTCTGCATGGTCGTTATTTGACTTTTCTCTTGCAGGTGATGATTTGTCTCTCCATTTCACCAAGGGCATCTTCTTTTTGCTTCCCTTTGCTTCTTTTTTCCATTCTTTTCCACTTTATGGCTTCAACCTTGGACTTTTCTAGTTCTATCAAGGTGACATAAAGGAGTTGTTCTACTGGTGTTTTTGTCTTGGAAGTCCCTTCTATTGTTAATGGATTTTATTTTGGGGTTTTTGTTTCTCCTTGAGGTGTTTTTCCTAAATTAGATTTTTGTAGTTTTTTCTGGACTAGCGGATTCCTTTACTTTCTCAATTTTGATTGGAGTGGAGAGGGGATTAATCAACTTTGGACTCCCCTACTTCTGACTTTTTCTGATCCTGTAGGACCTCCTTCTTCTAGGTTGAACAATTTAAACACTTGTAATCTTCAATGGGTTGATAGATGGGGTTCTTAATGTTCTCAGATTGCCAACCACTTCCTTGTCCTCTTTTTCTACCTTTGTTTTTTTTCTTGAGGACCTTGGTTTGACTATTTTCTTAAGTTTATTAAGTTTCTCTTGACTCCGTTGAATCATTTCTTCTTGTACTTCAAAAAATGCTTTCCTATTCATATCTACAAATTTTACCCACACAACTATTTGTTTCAGATTCCCTAAGACATCTGATACTATCAACTTGATGAGTCCATAGTGAGGCAATAACTCATGTTTCCCTTTCTTCACCTTGGTACTCATCTCCTTTAGGGATTAAAGGAGGAAGTTATAAGGGAGGCTGAGGTTGCTGTCTAGTTCTTGATTGTAGCAATGCCTTAGTTGGTGAAGGAGTTCAAAATGATAGGCATAAAATACACTCATCCTCCCCTCACAAGTGACATACTTGATAATGTGATAGGCCACTTCTGGCCAGGGTGAGGGAGTATTTCTCTTTTGATTCCATTTTTATTTTCTTGGGGCCTCTCATTTGGGTGGAAAAACAACTTTTTAGCATTAGTGGCCTCTTGTCTATCTTCCTTATCCCAAGGAAGTCCCATTGGTATATTTTTGATGAAAGCTTCATTTACTCTAATCTCCAAACCCCTTACTACAGTTATATATTCCTGTCCCTGAATATTCTGGAAGTTGAGTGAAAATTCCAAGGTTACCTCATCATCAAAGCATGTTAATCTTTCAAAATACCCTAGCCAATTGCTTTGGAAAATTTCAACAATTTCAGGATTATCATAGACTTTTGAGGGTTTAGTGGGTTCCCTCTTGTTGAACCCTGCTCCCATGGCTTCTAAAAATAGTCACTCAATGATGTATATAAAAAATTATATGCACAAAGACTGATACACGAGAGAAGATATACAAAATTATGGAATATGCCTTCTTGTAGAAGGTAGAACACAAGAAATTTTGGACTCTATTCTTCAGGGAAATTTATGTAAGAAAGGAGATGACTAGAACAAGGGTTCTTTAAACAACATAAAAGGTAATTTCAAGACAACATGAAAATGGGTCAAGAGTAACTTCAAGGAGAGAGAAATGGCTTTTCTCTGAGTAATTTCTACAAGACTTTGTAATTTTACCATCAGCCATGAAATTTACCATGCAGACCCAACAAACAATTCAAGCACATGGCGTTCATCAAGAAAAATTAAACAAAAATCTAGGGTAACAATGAGATAGTAAAAACAATGATACGAACAATTCTTGTGAAAAAAACTAAAGCGTTCAACAACTACCTTCCTATAGAGAACCATGGAGTCTCCGTTCTCTGTTCCTTTCCTGAATTTAACCCCATCTGCTAGGTCACGTTCTCTGTTTCTCTGCTTTGCTAAAATAATCTCTGTGTTTTGGAAACTTGAAAATGGTGGTAACGTCTTTTACTCTCAATTAACAGCGTGATTTTCAAGCTTATCTTGTGTCTTATCTCCAACTCTCAGAATGATGATTGCGTACTTATTACCCTGCGTTGTTATGATCTTTAAGTTCATTTGAATGATTCACCCACTTGACTAATGTGTCACTTCGTTTAACCATGAATCATGCCTCCCCCTGACATGATGTACGGGGACATCCTCATTCTTATCACCTTTCATTGCTTTTAAATATTGACCACGAGTAATATGTATGGGTTTGAATGTTTATATCTTCCAAAAATGAAAAGTATAGAGAAAAGGAATTCATGGAGATACCTTAGGTTACCTTTAGGATCTTTTGTTGGTTGAAGAACATGCTGATTTGAATTTTTTTCTGCAAGTTGCTGGAATTTTTCTATAGGAACATAGTATCCTGTAGGAATGAGGAAGAGATAAATTTGCAATTTTACTTTACTGCAAGACTATTTGAGGACTTTTGCAATTGTAGAATTCCTTTGAATTGCATAGAGTCCTTTGTTGTATCTTTTCCTATAGGATGCAAGGGATCCTATAGGATTCTTTCAAGCAGTCCAGAGGGTGAGATTTTTTTGATGTTGGTTGTGTTGATTCTAATATGGTTGTGATAGTTTATGTGATGGAAACCTAACTTTCATTTATTCAAAATGGCCCTGTAGGAATTTATGTTTTCCTGTAGATTATCATGTAGGTCATTTTTACTGGGGAAAGAGGAAAACAATGCAATTTGGGAAAATGGGAAATGTGAAATAATGGAGGGAAGCAATGATCTTTTTATTTTTGACCTTATATATGATAGTATGGAAAGTGTTATTTATGAAAAATGATGATTGAATGTGCAATTTTTTTTTGAAATTCTTACTGCTCTTTTATTACTGTAGATGATTGTATGTATTCACTGTTGCTAATCCTTTGCTTCTTGTGCAGATTTTTTATTAGATGAATTTCCTTGGTACTTGTAAAATAGAAACATTATCATACTGTTTCATTTTTTTTCTCTTTCTCTTTTTTTTTTTCTTCAAGACAAGGGTACCATTGCTGGTTTTCACCAATGTGCCACCTCATCAAGCCTTTGGGAGGTTTTCTTGATGAGTAAATTTCTTTATTTCTCAGGTCTGAGATCACCTCCATGGAGGTTTTCAATCAAAGACTTGTCCTATACATGTCCGTGAGGAGACTGCCTTCTTCATATATGGTTCTGATTTGAATTGAACCATTATCATGACATTTTTCAATTATGTATGGCCCTAGACACATGATCATAAGTTTTATTTTAAATTCCTTGAATCTTGAATCAAACAATAGGGCCCAATCCCCTTCTTTGAACTTGCTATGCTTGATTTTCTTTTCATACCAATATTTTCTTTGCAACTGCACTACTTCAACGTTGAAGAGTGCTTGCATCCTGTACTCATCTAAGGAATTTAGTTGATTCAATCTCTCTTTTTGTGTTGATGGGATATCCATATCTAACTCATATGTTGTTCTCAAAGTAAGGTATTCAAACTCAATAGGGAGCATGGATTTCTTACCATAGACTAACTCAAAGGGTGTAAGCCCTGTGGTAGTCTTCCATGTGATATTATATGCCCATACTGCTTCTATGAGTTTCTTTGACCAATTCTTCTTGTTCATGCTTACTGTCTTGGTGATGATATTTTCCAATTCTTTGTTGGTGTCTTCATCTTGTCCATTTTCTTGTGGATGATATGGTGTTGATTTTCTGTGACGGATGTGGTGTTGTTGCATAATTTTCTCAATAAGCCTTGTTGTAAACTAAGTTCCTTGGTCTGTGACTATTTGTCTTATATATCTGAATCTTGAGAATATTCTTTCTTGGAATAATTCAACCACCCTTTGATTTGTAGCATCCTTCATAGCCTTCACTTCAGCCTAGTTGGTCAAATAATCAATATATACTAGTATGTGTTTCTTATGTCCTGAAGGTGGATCAATTGTGCCTATGAGGTCCATACCCCACTTGTCAAATGGTTCCAATGATATCTGGGGCTGCAAGGGAATTTCATTCCTCTTGGTAGGATTCCCCATCCTTTGACATTCATCACAATGTAAGGTATATTGTTGAGCATCTCTGTGTAATGTTGTCCAATAGTATCTAGCTTGCAAGATCTTGTAGGTTGTCCTATTTATTGCATAGTGTCCTCCACTTGGTTCATAATGGAAATCATAGAGGACATCATGTAGTTCATATTGTCTCATACATATTCTTAGAACCTGGTCTGGCCCAAGTTTGAATAGATACCCTGCCACCCAATTATATATTGTACTCTTCCTAACAATTTTGCATCTTTCCCGGTACGGAAAATGCTGAGGAAACCTACCTGTTGTGAAATAGTTGGCTATGTCAACAAACCAGGGGGTTTGTGTTGATATTTCAAAGACGTGTTCATCTTGAAAATGATCATCTATCATGCTTCCTTTAGTAGGAATTTTTAACCTTGACAAGAAATCTGCAACAAAATTTTTCTTTCCAAGTTTGTCAAGAATGGTTAGATAAAATTGTTGTAATAACAAAATCCACCTGATTATTCTACCATTGATGTCAGGTTTATTCATTAAATATATGATGGCAACATGATTAGTGTGTATAAAAACTTAATACCCTATAACATCATTTCTAAACTTGTTCAGAGCATGGACTATTGCTAAAAATTATTTTTTAGTGACAATGTAGTTTAACTCTGCACCAAACATGTTTTTTATTATAAAATAAATTGCATAAGGCTTTTTTTCCTCATTTTATCCTAAGACTGCTCCTATTGATTTATCTGATACATCAATATGAATATGGAAAGGAATATTCCAATTAGGATCATGTAGAACAAGAGTTGTTGTGAGTCTTTCTTTGATTGTTTCAAATGCTTCTTGACAATTTAATGTCAAACAATGGTCTACATCTTTTGATATAAAGGTAAATAGAGGATATGCTATTTTATTGAAGTCCTTGATGAATCTTCTGGAGTAACCTACATGTCCAAGAAAACTTCTAATATAGTTTGGTTTTAGAGGGGTAGATAATAGTGTGATGACTTTTATTTTTTGTCTGCTTCAATCCCTCTAGAGGAAAAATGGTGTCCTAGCACAATCTCTTCATTCATCATCATATTGCACTTGTCATGGCTAAGGGAGAGGTTCATTTGCTCACACCTCTGGAGAAATTTATCATGATTGTCTAGTGCTTCATCAAATGAGATTCCATAAGGACTGAAGTTATCCATATATATCTCCACTTTGTCATGGATAAGTTCTGAAAAGATGCTAAGTATGGCTCTTTGAAATGTGGGTGGGGTATTGCATAGGAAAAATGGGAGGAATATATAAGTAGAGGTACCCTAGGGATATTTAAAGGTTGTCTTCTCTTGGTCTTCAGGACATATCTGAATCTGGTTATATCCACTGAATCCATCTAGAAATGATAAATATTCTTTTCCAGCTAAGACATCTAAGACTTGGTCAATGAAGGGTAGGGGGAAACTATATTTTCTTGTATATTTGTTTAAGTCTCTGTAATCCACACATATCCTCCATTTCCCATTCTTTGTAGGAACAATAACTAAGGGAGAGACCCACTCACTATCTAAAATTGGATAAATGAAACTAACATCTAACAATTTTTGCAATTCTTGTTTGACAATGTATTTCAATGAAGGGTTCATCCTTCTTTTTGCAATTCTTGTTTGACAATGTATTTCAATGAAGGGTTCATCCTTCTTCGAGGCTATCGAATAGGTCTGTAGTCTTCCTTGATGTAAATATGGTGAGTACACATGGAAGGATATATTTCTTTCATACCCTTGTTATCCCATGCAAATGTTGCAATATTTCTTTTTAACAAAACTAGTAATTTTTGTTCTTGTTGATCAATACGTTTTGTGTTGATTTTAAGTGTTTTAGAAATGATGATTTCCACAGCCTTGGAAATGGTATTTTTAGTTTCAGCTATGAATAGTTCTACCCATAGTTCTGTTTTCTTATCAACATAAATTTTAGATTCTATCTCATAATTTATGCCTTCTATTCTCACATCAATAGGGTATTGGTTTTGCAGGAAATTCAAATTCCACAGCCTTGGAAATGGTATTTTTAGTTTCAGCTATGAATAGTTCTACCCATAGTTCTGTTTTCTTATCAACATAAATTTTAGATTCTATCTCATAATTTATGCCTTCTATTCTCACATCAATAGGGTATTGGTTTTGCAGGAAATTCAAAATGAAGGTGTATTCATCAATTTTGATACTATCCAAGGCTATACCAATTGTGTATGTATGATAAGAAGTAGTATGGGCCATTTCTTCTTCTTCTTCTACCCACATTGGAATATTTTCTATCATTAATGGTTGGGCAGGGGGATAAAGGACAAGTTGTGTTTCGGATTGGCCATTATTTATAGTCATGTTTTCGGTCCTACAACTGATGTATGCATCTATTGTGGCCATCCAAGGTCTTCCAAATATAAGAGGATACCCAGTGAATTTGGATTTGTTTTGGAGAACCAAGAAGTTAGTGGGATACTCACAAGAATCAATAGAGAGCATTATGTTTTCCAACATCCCCGCAAGCTTTACTGTGGATCTCTCTGCAAGTTGGAGCACAATGGGGGTGTCTCTTAAGGATCTGTGAAGGTTTAATATCAACATTGTATCTCTTGTCATAAGATTTATAACAACCCCTAAATATATGATAGTGTTTTGGATCAAGGTTTTGTTAATGTGCACATTTACCAAAGGGCTTCCTGGATCCAAATACTTAAGAAAAAATATCCTTTCAATAATGAGGTCAACTAATTGTCCTATAACATTGATTGTAGGGGTGTCCTTTCTCTTTCTCCCTGGCCTTTTGATGCATTCGTTTTGGATCAAGGTTTTGTTAATGTGCACATTTACCAAAGGGCTTCCTGGATCCAAATACTTAAGAAAAAATATCCTTTCAATAATGAGGTCAACTAATTGTCCTATAACATTGATTGTAGGGGTGTCCTTTCTCTTTCTCCCTGGCCTTTTGATGCATTCTTATTTGAGGAATCTATTATAAATAGAAACATCCTTAATGGATTGTAGGAGACATGTAGGAGAGGTATCTTCACACACAAGTTCTTTGAGTTCTCCTAAAATTTCATTCTCTTCAAATGTATAGGATTTCTTCACATTTGACCTTCCAGAACAAGGCATAACTTGAGGCTGTGGTAAGATAACATCATAGTTTTTAGGCATTGAATTCTTTATGACATTTGGAGGTTGTTGTAAGACTTTTCCTGATCTAAGGTTGATCTCTTGTACATCTAAGGAGTAATTTTGATATATGGCTTCATTGTGGTACACATGTTGAATCTGTTTATTATTTGGATTGGGGGTAGATTGAGTAGGTAACTGTGGTTGTTCAAGAGGAACATTATTCTTAATAGTGTTATCGGGTTGAGGAGGAGGATGCATTAATGCTGATTTTTGAAAATTATGGGGCCTCCATCCTTGTGGAGGAGTATTCCATTGAGGATTTTGGTTTTGTGCAAAACTAGGAAATAGTTGGTATGGAGAAGGATGGAGAAGGATGGAGAAGGATAGGTTTCCCTTGGTATTTCCATGGATTTGTAATTGTCCAAGGAGATGGGTTAGGATTATACCAAGGTTGAGAAGTAATTTGTGTATTATATGCACCAAAATGTTGAGAAGTTAGGATTATACCAAGGTTGAGAAGTAATTTGTGTATTATATGCACCAAAATGTTGAGAAGAATTGAAGCTCAAACGTGATTGTAAGGGTCTTGGTGCTCCAAGTTGTCTGTGATTGATGAAACATATCGATTCCACATTCTCTTCTACTCCTTGAAATGTAGCTTTTAATTTTGGAAAAGAATGACATTTGTCAGTTGTATGAGCTTCTTAAAAAATACCACAAAAATCTATAAGGTTAAGAGGACATTCATTCCTAGGATGTGTTTTGGTGCATCTAGGGAAAAATATAGCTAATGCCTTTTCTACTTCCGCATGTTTCTTCTTTATCTACAAGGTATCCATTTGTATAGATAAGGAATGCAAAATATTGGTTTTCATATCTTATAATAATCCTCACATTTCATTTTTTATATGGATTTCAGGGTTAGAATTTGGGATACCATCCCTTTACCATTTCTACCTTTCTTCCTTAAGAATTTGGAATGATTCTTGAATATTTTATTGATATCATCATAATCCATTTGGTAGATATCTCCATTTTTTAAGAGATTCAATGTTTCCATTAGATCTTCTCTTACTCCTTTGAGTAATACAAGCTTGAGTGAATCCTCATCCAAAGTGAAACTGTGAGCTCTTTTATAACTTAGTTGAAATCGTTCTTCAAAGTCTTATAAAGATTCATCAAGTCCTTGAGTCATTATGAAGATCTCATCTCTTGTATCCCTTGCTATGAAATAATTCCTAGACTTTTCACTGAAGGTGTTCTTCATTTGGTCCCAAATTATGATGTTGTTTCCTTCTAGGCTCATGAACTATTTAAGAGATGAATCCTTTAGAGCAGAGTGAAAGAGTTTGAGATTTTGTTCATCTATAGTATAATTGTAATTCTTGCATATAAATGCAAACTCAAACAAGAAGGTGTCATGATCTTCTCAAACAAGACCATGGAAATGAGGAAAGGTAGAAGGATTAATATTTTACATTTTAGTTTCTCCATTGGTTTCACATATAGTAAACTCAAAAACTTCTACTATCTCTTCTTCACTATCCATGATACGAGGGGATGGAGATTGGCCTTCTTCTGTGTGGTCCTCAAATTCTCTAGCTTCTCTTTCCAAGAAACTTTTAAGTGTCTCACAGTCAACTTCTAGATGACTTGGACCTGTTTTTGGGGTGGGGGTTTTGGGTAAAAATTTTCCTTTCTCATCTCTAGGTTGAGTCATTCATGAACATAAAGGAAATGAAGATTTTTTTTTTGTTTTTCATATAATTCTAAAATGCAAAGAATGTGACAAAGAGTTATAAATACTCACTCGAAGTGAATGCACTTGGGATTTTATACCACATAAATTCTATAGTGAGGTTTGCCTTGTGTCTTACCGTTCTTACTCCTCCAATTCACTAAAAAATACATAAAATGAAATGATGTGTAATCTTTTAGCACCTCCTCGACAATGATGCCAAAAAGTGGCGGGCCTTGGTATAACAACATTAATATTATTGTCTACTTAGCTTGTTACTTTATTTGTCAACTCAAGACTCGTACAAACTTTAGAGGTGTTGTGGAAAGTATATGTACAATGCACTGACAATAGCCTAGGTCCGAAACTAGTCAAGGGTCTTAATGCATGAAATCTAATTGTAACTTGTGCAAGAAATTCGAATTTCATAAAAAACTTAAGCTACTTGTATGAATGGAAGCACACCAAATGAAAGAGCAACTAATCTATATGCAGCAAGGAACTTTAGTCTAATTTCATAAAAGGAAACACACTGAGTTGTAAGAAGAAATCAAACTGATTGCAAAGCAGGGAAACTAATTATGTTGCATGAAAGGAAATTGCATGGAAAAATATGAACTATTGCATGGAATAAGTGAACCTAATTACACATAACCCTTGAGCCAATATTAATACATATTTTTATATTATTAACTAATTCTAACTTTATGAAAATATAGGTAATAAATTCAAGAAACTTTAGCTAAAACTGTCCTACTTGAAGTTTCTACACGAATTGCAACAGTCCTACAAGAAACTTACATAGGATAATGAAAGAGTCCTAAAGAGTTTGTAAAAACTTTCCAAAGCATGGACAAAACTAGACTAATATGCAATGAGATGTAAGTAAGTTTCTTATCCCTGAAAATATGCCCTTGAGCATCCCGATGGACTTCCAACCACTTCTGCAGGAAAACCTACTAAAAATTACAGTTTGCTAACAGTGTGAACAAAAGTTAGAGATTGTTGTGCATAACTATCTAATATTTTAAGAGAAATCAAGAAATTAAATTATAACACACTAACATGAAAGAAAAATAAAATAATACACCATGGTCCTTGATCCCTCTTGAGTGGGCCCTACCCAAGCAACACATAGAACCTCTAAAGATTCTAACAAGGTAAGAACACATACATCTTTATTAATCAATATCAGTTGAACAAAGGAATATTTCTTCAAAAACTAATGCAATATTTATATTTATAATGTTCTTCCCCTTGCTCTCTACACTAGAGGCCTATTTATACAATTTAGAACTCGACCTTTGTCCTTGGATCAAGGAGGAAATAGGGGGGAAGCACATCCTTCCTCAATATCTTTATATTTTTGAGCTTTAGTCTGCAAGGAGTGGTCATCAACATACTAGCAATGCTCTTGAAGGTAGGTGGGGGACATGGCCCCTTGATTCTTGGGAAACTATTCTTCTTAAGGGAGTTCGACTTGCTGGATTAGTGCTACACACATACTTTACCATAAATATTAGATAAAAAAGTACCATTTCTCATAAAACTCCATCTTCAAAACTATTCATTTAAGAAACATACAAAAATACCCATAACTACTATTAAACATGGTCAATTTAAAGAAAATTACTAAGTATGTCATGGTCAAAATGTGTCTATGATGGGCCTTATAGATAGTTAATGTTGAGGCCCATCAATATCTATTCCAATAAATTTTCCTAGGACTCGTACTTAACAATATCCCTTTTCAACATGCCATTCATGTGGGATTCACCAGAATGAGAGTGGAACCTTGGTGGATGGTTTAATACTTCATCAATGTTACTAATGAATGCAAGTTGTGTTGGGATTTATTAGGTCATTTGATAGTGACTCTTGAAAAAAACAATATTTTTTTGCATATGTCCTAAATAATGGAAGGAAACCTAGTTGCTTGATATCATGCAAGATAATCTCATAAAATCATTTGACTAATTGTAGGCACAAGTTGAATTATCCATGGTTGGTTGTGAGATTGAACATTTCATTTGTCATATCAAGGATGATGAAATATTCACAACAATCCAAAGAACTATACACAATTATATAAGCAACCTATTTTGAATTGTAAAAATGTTTGGAAAGTGTCATTCCTCACAAATGATTGCTTGCTATCCAACTAAGATTGCAACATAGGACTTTGAGTGAGTAATAATGGTTGTAGCCATTCCAATAAAAAGGATTTTGGACTTTGAGTGAGTAATAATGGTTGTATCCATTCCTCATTTCCTAAACTCTCAAGCAGTGAGCTTCTATAACCTAAGGGGTAAAAGTTGTGGAAATTGAATTATTGTAGTTAATATGATTTCATCACATTTTTAGCATGTGTGATGCAATATATATTTATGTTAATTGATATCTCATGATCACACTCAAGCACTTATAGTTCAAAAGATCCAAGTCTATAGGGATTGCCTCTAACCATTCCCAAAGTAAATGATCTTAATTGGGCCATATATTCAACCCACATAGATGTTGTGACATTAATCCCTCAAACTCCACATAGATGTTGTGACATTAATCCCTCAAACTCCACATAGATGTTGTGACATTAAGATTTAGAACCATTTGGGCCTTAAATTCATAATCACTAGATTGTGAAATACTTGGTGTATGAGCCTGATGGTTTTTGTGAATTGAATCCAATCTGGGTTCTTTTGGGAGAAGGCACAAATAAATTGGATGATGAGTCCATCACTACTAAAACTTAATGAATATGTGTTCTGGAATATCAAAAGAGAATACACCCCAATTTTTGATTTATGGTGAAGTGGATAACAAACTCATTCCAAGATTTATACATTTTTGGTTTACACAAGCTTAATATTTGAGGTTTTTAGCTAAAAAGAATCCTTAAATTGTATTTGGTTGTGTGTGTTTGTGTATTTTTCAAGCCATGAAGATGGCAAGGGGAATGCCAAGTATTCAGTCTGGCCCTGATGTAATCTTAGTTCAATGTTGATATAACAAACTAAGAATATGACCCTTCACACCAACTTAACTTATTTGGATTTTGCTCAATTTGGATGATTACATAATGGGGTTGGTCGATATATGTTTCAATGATGTTGTAGAGAGAATTATTTTCTAAAAATAGATCATAAATGAGCTCTTGAAATCTCATTTACTTCTCTAAGGAGACATTAACATGGTGGAAGGGCGATTGCACATAAGGATTTGTGTTAAAGAAAAATAAGTGTGGGTTAGTTTCATAGTGCATCTAAGGCTATATGACCCCAACAAATTTAGGAATGAATCAATTGAATTTTGACTCACTTGCTCTAGATTTAGAAAAATAAATGATTGTGTCATTTGAGAGATTGGCTCCATGCTTTTGAAGCACAACATATTATTTTTTTACTATATGGAATACTCATCCTCAAAAATATTATTATAATGTAATATTTTATACAATAGTTTTGATGCTTAATACTTCATATTTTTATTTATTTATTTAAAATTGATTTTAAAAAACACAATAAAGTTATAAAATATTCAACTTCCCAAGTTTGGGTGTGGCCCAACATATTAATGATTATTTTATAAATGGCTCTTTTCAAATCTTCCTAAAGTAATGTTTATCTCTTTTTTTGCATTGATGTTTTTTTTTTTTTTTTTTTTTTTTTTCNTG
>CBVK0101355263.1:0-15604 GCA_900067695.1 Picea abies | reverse complement strand
AAATAGCTCCCAAAAAAATACTCCACAACAAAATATGTTGATTTTTCAAGAAAATTAAAATAAGATAAAACTTCCTAATTTTTTATTATTTTAGTTTATCTAGTTAATATTAAAATGTAACCTTTTCCTTTATTTAAAAAGAGAAATAATGGATTTATGTTGAAAAGAGATACAAAAACGGTTAGGAGATAAAACGCTCTGCTAGTGTTTCCACCCCGAGTCCCTCTGTGTGTGTTGCTCTGAGTACTTGATCCGTCCATGGAGGTCGAGGAAGGGGGGCCTCCTGGCCCCTCTTACAACTTAGTCACTGCCCCCGAGATGGGCAACAAACATTTCAAAAGACCGCCCTTTGAACTTCCAGCGGAAATGAGGAACATCCTTTGGGAGGAAGATCTGTTGAAGGAAAAACCCATGGAGATAGACCCCGAAACAAACCATCCAAAAGCGGCTCGCACCTGGGAACTTGGTAAATGCATCTCTCAAGCCCCAACCACTCCCAAATATGTCATCAACTCACCAAGAATAGAAGATCAAATGCAATGTATGAAAGATTTCACCCTGGTGGGAAAGTTTTTGGGCCTATGGCCATCGGATGAAAGATTTCACCCTGGTGGGAAAGTTTTTGGGCCTATGGCCATCGGAAAAAGATTTAGTGAAGTGGATACAACACTGGTGGAAGCCCAAAGGTCACTACAACCTTCAACTCGGTTCCAAAGGCTTATTCATCATCATTCTACACAACCTAGAAGACAAAAACATAATTTTTGAAGGCGACCTTTACTTTTATAACTCGACAAGATTCTTCCTCCGTTTCTGGATGGATAAGTTTAGTCCAGAGAAGGAAGACTTCATGCATGCTCCAGTATGGTTGAGACTCTACTCACTACCCCAGGAATTTTGGCCAGAGGAAATACTGGTAGGCATTGGAAATACGATTAGCATCTATGTTAAAGCCTCAGAAGCCACAAAACAATGAAGGTACACTGCTTATGCACGTATCTGTGTCTATTTAAATATCTCCAAACCTCTACCTGGAGCCATAACCTCAGACTATCAGGATGAAGAATGGTCCCAAACCTTGGACTACAAGCATATTCCCTTCCATTGTTGGAAGTGTCACGAACATGGCCATCTCTTCTGTCAATTCCCCCTTAATAACCCTAGCAAAACAAATCCTAAGGATCCTGACAAAAACAAGGACGATTACACCCAAGTCACGGGCCGTCGCAGGCAACCAGCTAGAAAAGCGCCTCCCTAGGCCTCCTCTGGACCCTCAACTGTAAATCCTTCGAAACCCTCGAGAAAATCCCAGAGAATCCCCTCAACCCCTACGCCCCCCTGCCAAATCCAGCTCCCTCAGAGCAAGCAAAAGATAACCCAACACCTATCCCACCTAATCCTGCAAACCCACAAATCCCCACCTCGAAGACCTCTCCCCCCACAAATCTAGGACTGGAAATCGAAGACTCTGACATAGATCTGGAAGATCAGGAACTGGCAGGAATAGATTTGGTACACCTGGAACAAGCCTACCGTAAGCAAGAGTTATATACCATCCCACGGGATCAATTATGCAAAGTGCACAAAGTCTTCCTTAATTCCACGGCGGGGGGATCAGCCCTAGCCAACTCGAGTCTGGGCATCCAAAGAGGGCACTCGAAAGACCAGCGTAAACCCACCAAAGATGAGAAGAAAATGGGATGAAAACCAAAGTACCAACTCATTCAAGATGTAGGAAACTTCCCGGTGAACTCTGGTCAGATCCATTTGATCTCGAACAACTTTCCTCCTCTCCAACCCTCACCCTCATCTTGAAGATGCTATTCTGGAACATAAGGGGCCTCAATGCATGAAGTAATCAATGCTTGCTCCGGGAAAGGATAATGAAAGAACAACCATGTATTCTTCTTCTGTAGGAAACAAAATGTGTGGGGGATGAAGCCACTCAAATTCTTACTAACTATTGTTAGCAAGCAAAAATAGTAGAAGTAGACACAAAAGGTACTGCCGGGGGTCTAGCCATACTCTGGAACCCAATCACTATACTCATGGGAAGGCTTTTTTACCTCAAAATGGACTATCACGGCCTCTTTCAGAATAATTGGTTCGAACAAGCCAAGCTACTTATCGAATGTGTATGGCCTCGCAACCCAGGGAGACAAGGAATCCTTCCTCCAACATTTGGAATGGATCGCCAACCACATTAGCAACCAACGATGGATTCTAGGGGGAGACTTCAACATGATAACTGGATTGGAGGAAAAAAGGGGTCTAGCCATACTCTGGAACCCAATCACTATACTCATGGGAAGGCTTTTTTACCTCAAAATGGACTATCACGGCCTCTTTCAGAATAATTGGTTCGAACAAGCCAAGCTACTTATCGAATGTGTATGGCCTCGCAACCCAGGGAGACAAGGAATCCTTCCTCCAACATTTGGAATGGATCGCCAACCACATTAGCAACCAACGATGGATTCTAGGGGGAGACTTCAACATGATAACTGGATTGGAGGAAAAAAAAGGGGGCACCTATAGACTGGGCAGTGACAATGAACAATTCCACAAAACTACCAGCATGTTGAGCCTCATCGATGTAGAAACAATGGACTCTTTACCTGGTCAAACAGACGATTTGGTGCTCAACATGTCTCTTGCCAACTAGACCACTTCCTAATCTTTGAACCCTTCATGCTAGGGGGTCTCACTTGGAAATCCATCGTGATAGACACTCCAGGATCTGATCATTGGTTGATACTTCTTACGATGAACATTAGTGGAGCCCCAGGAAAGAAGCCCTTCTATTTTGAGAAATTTTGGTTGACACACCCGAACTTTCAAGCAAACATTGGCCATTGGTGGAAGGAAGCGACAATCTCAAAAGTTACTCCTATGTACAAATTCCAACAGAAGTTAAAAAACCTCAAGCAACGTCTAAAGACCTGGAATAAATTCACTTTTGGTAACATTTTCCAAGCTCAAGAAGTCCTAAACCAACAAATTCAAGCTCTCCAACAACATATCAGACATCAGGGCTTAACCGATTCCACAAAGGAACAAGAGATCACCCTCAATAAACAATTGGTAGAGAGACGGGCGCAAGAAGAAATTCTCTGGAGGCAAAACTCACACATCCAATGGCTCAAAGAGGGGGAAATAAATTCTAAATTATTCCACGGATCAATGCTTCAACGACGTCATACTAATCGCATCACTCATCTCGTATCAGATCAAGGTATGGAGATACAGAAACACGCAAACATTGAGCAAGAACTTCTCACTTGTTATAGGAATCTTCTTTCAGAACCCCCAATAGATCACACCCAATCTATAGAATCCATCATCAAGAATATTCCAAAAGAGGTCACTAAAGAACAAAATGAAGCTCTGATGTGCCCAATCACCCAGGAAGAGGTCGATCGAGCCCTTAGGGACACCCTAGTGGGAAAATCCCTAGGACCTGATGGCTTCACAACAAACTTTTTTCATCACTGTTGGGATATGATCAGAGAGGAAGTCTGGGAGATCATAGAGGACTCCAGAAGGTCAGGGCAGGTCCTACAGGCTCTCAATGCCACTTTCCTCATTCTCATTCCAAAAGAGAACAAAGTCACCACTTCGCATCATTTCAAACCCATTGCCCTCTTTAATGTGATCTACAAGCTCCTCACGAAGGTTATCGCCAAACATCTCAAAAGCATCCTACCGTTTATTATATCCCAGAAATAGTCAGGGTACATGGAGGGCAGGCAGATCATGGAAAACATTATTCTAGCACACAAGGTGATCCACTCTCTCCAATCAACTAAGACACCCGGTATGCTTCTGAAACTAGATCTTTCCAAAGCATTCGATAAACTCAGTTGGAATTATTTGAAGGCCACCATCCTCGCCTTTGGCTTCGATCTCTCATGGGTCACTTGGATCGTCAATCTCACTTCTTCTACCCTGTTCTCCATCCTGGTTAATGGTGTGCCTTCCAAACCCTTCTACCCCTCCAAAGGCATTAGACAAGGGGATCCACTTTCGCCTTTTCTTTTCATCTTAATGGTGGAAGGACTAAGTCGAACTATCAAAGCGACCATCACCGACCATTCCCTCTTAGGTCTTTCCCTTCATGTACTTTCCCCACCCATTTTGAATAGCCAATTCGTGGATGACATTCTAATGATGGGACTCCCCACAGTTCAGGAAGCCACTCGCATTCTTTCCGTGATCAACCTGTTCTGTGATGCTTTGGGCATGAATGTTAACCTAGTCAAGTCCCAAATCTTCTTCTTCAATACCCCCATATAAGTATAACTCCACATCACTCAGCTCTTGGGGTTCACCCACAACTTCCTCCCTTCCAAGTAACTTGGCATCCATCTTATCGACAAACCTTTAAGGAATACCTCTTGGGAAGATCTTCTATCCAAACTCAGGAAAATATTATCCTCCTGGACTTTCCGTTCCCTCAATCTTCCTGGTCGTTTGATTCTCCTCAAATCTGTCCTTCAAGCTCTCTCTGTTTACACTTTCTTGGCCTTAGCAGCCCCAAGCTTCATCCTAACCATCATCAGGAACATATAAAGGAACTTTTTCTGGCAAGGCACCAAAGATGGGCGCAAAAGGGCTCTGGTTGGCTGGCAAAAAACGTATAGACCAAAGCACGCAGGGGGACTTGGTCTTAGAGATCCATCAATCCTCAACAAATTCCTAAGCGCAAAAGTTTGGTGGCGGTGGTTAAAGAGGCCTTGAGACCTATGGGCGCACCTCTAGAGGAAAGAATACACACCTATCACTTTGGAGAAATAACTAATCAGATGGAATGGCCAAGGCACAAGCTCACTCATTTTGAATGTGGCCAAACAAAACAAGGGGATGGTCATTGATCACGCTTTCTGGGAAATTCAAGATGGGACCTTCGCCCTCTTCTAGAGTGACTCTTGGCAGCAGCTACCGGCCCTGGATAAGGATCCAACTTTGAGTAATTATACACCCCTAACGGAAGTCACATGTCTTTTAAAAGTGGTCGACTATTGGAATAACGAGGAAAATAGAGTCACTTGGCGCAGATGGAAATCTACTCACGAGGAGCTAAATATACCCCCTGAGGTAAATCTCCAGCCCTTGCTCGACACGGTCAATTTAAGAAATATTTTCATCCAACATGGTGAGGACATCCTGAGGTGGGGACACTCCACTACGGGCACCTTCAACCTCAAAGAGGCTTACTTTCTCAACGCGGGTCATGATTTCCTCCCAAGAGATACAATTTGGAATAAAATTTGGGGCGCAAAGCTATGGCCCAAGATCAGTACCTTCCTCTGGATAACGATGCACAATAGCATCCTCACCCATGAAAATTTAACAAAAAGAGGCTTCACAGGTCCGTCTTGGTGCCCTTTGTGCTGCAATGAGGAGGAAACACAAAACCACTTGCTCAACCTCTGTCCCTTCAGTTCATAACTCTGGGATCAGTGCACTAGTATCATGAGAACCTCAGACAGAAAGCATTCCAGCCTATGAAAAACCATTGAGGGATGGCGAGACTCGATTTTTAAGTCTCCCATAATTTGGCAGCTTCTCCTCGGGTTCATTCTCTGGCAGGCTTGGAAAGAAAGGAACAGACAGATCTTCAACTCCTCCTCAATGAATTGGCAAGAAGTATGGTCCAAAATCCTCTCCAACATCAAGGAAATAATCAATCTTCACCATTGGACAGAACTCGATTTGTCTTGCCTGCCCAGTGAACAGATCATTCTTAATGCCTGGCAACTCCGTCTCACCCTAAGTCCTCCAACAATAATCCTTGGACACCCAACCAAGATCAGTTCCTCCCAATGGAAGGCCCTGCGGGATGGTTATCTCAAAATCAACTTCGACGGAGCTTCCAAAGGTAATCCGGGCCCAACGGATTTTCGGGCTACCATTCGGAACAACAAAGGAGAGATCCTTCTCTTGATAGTGGGAAACTTAGGTCATAACACAAATAATGCAGCTGAGCTATGGGGTCTGCTCAAAGGTCTCCAAACGACCATGGATCAAGGGATGAACTTCCTTATAGCAGAAGAAGACTCTTAGATCATTATCAACATCCTCTCCCACCTCCTCAATGGCGCAGATCCGAAGAGGATTTCCCTGAGTCAGAGACTCATAAATGGGTTGATCAGAATAAAATCTATTCTTCAAGCTCAATGGGTATTCATCCCCTCCCACGTTCGAAGGAATGCTAATCAAGTGGTGGATAAGATGGCGAATTACGAGGTAGAATTGAAGGAAGGGGATTTCTGTTGTAATCCAATCTCATGTCCAAACCACCCCCTTTTTGCTGACTGCTTAACCATAGCACATAACAAGGATCAACCCCTGGATGGGGTGTCACCGAGCACATCGTGTCCTTCAACTGGTAGGAGGACACCTGGCCGCACTCACCACCATGTCTCACCACTGCACACCACACTCCGGCCCTCCAATGCTTGCATTTAACTCTATGCATTCAAGTCTCAGGGCAGAGCACCCCCATTATCACCCTCGCATAGGCCTCATTATGATGATGGTGCTCTAGAACGCAAACACAATTAAGGTGATGGGTTGGCCTTCCATCCAGTCCCATCACAAGCTATGGATCCATGGATTTTACTTTGCGACGGTCAGTTCTTTCGCTCATCCTCACACCTCGGCCCTAGCTCCTCGCAGCTTCAACCTAGGATTTCTTCATCTCTGGTTCGTGTCCATTCTCCTGCATTTCATTTCCATCCCCCCTCTCTGGTGTTTCTTCTCGATGCCAAGGCAAAGAGGAAAATCCAAGAGAGGGTCTGCGTGGTATAGAGCGTGGGGGAGAGGAAGGAAAATTACACAAGACTTGCCTCAGACTACAGGTCATGCCTCTACCCCAGATCTCCCTCCTATGTCCTCCCCATGGGCATGCAAAGTGGAGTGGTTTGATAGAATGGTAAATTCATTCGGCTTCGCACCTAAGCTCAACCCGGAAGCACCTCCATTACACCAGCCTCCCTTCCGCCTCCCTTCTCCATCCACCCTCCCTAGCTCGACTGCCCCCCTCACTTCCTCTGCCTCCCCCCATTCTTCTTCCGCCTCCCCCCACACTTCTTCCTCCTCACCCCACACTTCTTCTGTAGTTCCACCACCACCTTTTCCGCCCTCGCTTTCTCCTCGGCCACAACCTTCTTGTGCTCGATGCGATGGGTTTATAAAGTTGCAGAATTCTTTGGACAACATCCAGAACTCGGTCTTCGAAGTCAGGCGCGACATGGTGGAGATGCTGAGTAGAGACGTACTCTGGGAGCGTCGCAAGGAGCACTTGGAGTCTCTCCTCTACGCTCTCTTTCACACCACTCCGGACATAGGGACTTCAGCCACAGATATTGCGTAGGATCCTCGAAAAGAATGAAGGCTAGGCCCAAGCTTTGGATGTAAACGACGTTCTCAGGTTTTCTTGGTTTTTTTTATGTCTTTAGACGAATTACTTCTCTTGGTTCTAGCCCTGCGAGGCACCTTAGTTTCAAGTCTTAGAACAACAATTTGTCACAAGGGAATTTTTTTCTCTTTTTACTGCAACTGTGAATTGTTTGAACAATTGTAAATTGTATGGACGTGTGGTCACATTGGTTTCCCATCTGAGCGATGCAGCCACTATCTCACTATTCACCATGACAGCTGAATTTTTTTACAGACAGAAGGCTTTAATACATCTCTCTAACTTTCAAAAAAAAAAAGTGATCATTATGTCCTATACTCTAGAATGGTAACCTTTCAAAACCCCTTCAAATTAATTATAAGGTGAAAATTAACATCATGCCCCAAAGAATTGACAAAAAAATTATCTTGCATCTTTATAATCCACTATTTTCACCCTCTAGAGGTTGGTAGAGGAGGCTCATACTCAATCCTAGAGTGATTTGTTGGTCAACAATGAAGTCATCCTAAAATCGCAATGAAGTCATCCTAAAATTCCTTTGAAATGCAAAAACAAAACATACAAAGTACCACTTTTTCATTAAAACTAATGCATTCCATGAATTCAATAGTGATCATTATGTCCTATGCTCTAGAATGGTAACCATATCAAACCTCCTTCAAATTAATTAAAAGGAGAATATTAACACCCATCACCTAACATACATTAAAAAAATAGAATTGACAAACAAAACATATCCTATAACATTATAATCCACTCGTTTCTTCTTCTCTAGATTGGTAAAGGAGGCTTATACCCAATCGAAAGTGACTAGTTGGTCAACAATGACATCCATCCACACATCATATGCCTCAAAAGTTGGTAGAATTGATTAACAAATATCTCCCTACATTGTAGGCCTCAAAAGTAAGTAGAATCGACTTAAAACACACTATTTTCGCCCTCTATAGGTTGGTAGAAAAGGCTCATAACTAATGACTTACATGCTTTAAAAGTTACCTCAAAAGTAAGTAGAATCAACTTAAAACACACTATTTTCGCCCTCTATAGGTTGGTAGAAAAGGCGCATAACTAATGACTTACATGCTTTAAAAGTTACTAGTTGGTTGGCACCGTGTGGCTATGAACAATTTATTTAAATTGTGCATTATATTACTCTTATAAATTCATATAATCCATACCTCGAACAATTATCAAACATCAAATATTTTCGAATTAGCAAATAGCTCCAAAATCATGTATTTAAACAAACAAAAAAAATTAACATTAACATGAATTTTCATAGAAAGTGTGCATGTAGAGTACTAATTAGTTTTCACATTGTTAAATCTTGATAAGATATTAAGTAATTTGTTGCATCAAAAAAATATTCTATGTTTATCAATTACTGAAACTTATACAAAATAAGCATTGACTATAACAAAGGTCATGGATCATATACCTAATATACACACAAATAACAAATAGAAGTCATATGATCTATATAAACTTTTTGAAGTAACAAATACAAGTAAAATGGTCTATATAAACCTTTGGTAGAGATTGTAGCATATCAAATCTCCAAATTTCTGCAAAATAAATCCTATGTTGATTATAGCCAAGGGCATGGGTTATAGTAAAAAATATTCGTCATTCTAAAATTGATTCACCAAAATTCTATAGAATAAAATTATTTTACTTTAAAAATCACTAAAATTTTATACAAATTATATAAAATCCTTGTAAATTTGAATATTTTTTACTAAAATATCACCAACATTTTATAGTTGGCATATTAAAAAATAGTAAGATCCACCAAGGTTTCTACTTTTTAAAATAAATTTCAATCCTTGAAATTATCCTCGCCACCAACTACAGATGAAATTATCTACATATCTTTGCAGAATAGTCATAGTAGTATAAATACTTAATAAGTTTACTTTGTGGTGCAATTATCTTTCCAAAATAGTAATGATGGTAGAATAAATGCTTAATAAATTTACTTTGTCATACAATATATTTCCAAAATTGCCAATAAATGCAGTTTTTTTCTTAAGGGTAATCAACTAGATACTGTTTATGATGCTTGTAAAATTGCAATTATGTTGTTTAATATGCATTATTTTATGTATTGGTTTGCTAGCAGGTCATTTGTTTATTCACCGATGAAACAGCGCCATCGGAACCGGAAAGAGACTTGATTGGCATAGTCGAAACCCGAACTGTCCTCATAACCAACATTCATAATATTACAGGTTAAATAATATGCTCAAGTTATTACTAACATTTCCTCTAGTTAGATTTTAATGGATCAAGTTATTAATAACGTTTATTCTAGTTGTGATTTGAGAGTATTTAATAGTTTAAGCTCTTTAAATATTTCAATTTGAAATTGATCAATTCTGTTTAAGCATTGGAATGTCATCTGGTCATTTAAACAGAAGTAGAATGTCATCTGTGCCATCAATGAAATATAGTGATTGTATCCCTCATTTAGAAAAAGATGTGTATATAGAAGAATCGCACATGGTTATGTTTGAAAACATCTTATATGCTCAAATGTGAATATATTGTACTGATAGTAAAACAACAACCCGTCATTAACTGTAATCATGTGATTGTATATTGAAATGCTAAGAATTAGACTTCATAAAGATGTCTTTAACAGAAGATGAGATGAATGCACAGATAGATAACAGAGTATGGTTTCAATGGTCCATAACAAATTTTCAAAAACTCGAGAGAAGCTATTAGTAAAATGCGAAGCTAATGTCCATGGACTCAAAAAGGGAAGTTACTCGTTCCACCCCAACTACTTGATCCAATGGATTTCCAGCTTGGCACAACTTTCACCACCAAATTTGGAATCAATCTCAAACAAGCCAAAGGAAAAAATAGAGCAGTATATGTTCCTGCAGCACTCCGTGAAAAATGATGCACTTGTAAATATGTACATGCCCAATCTCAACATTTTCACCTTAATCTTGTCCTCTCAGATATCAAGTGCATCTTATAAATCTTTAACAGAACTGACATTGCATTTATTTTCAACTAAAATTTGTTTAAGCCTCCATATCACCACATAAAGAAGAAACTTATATCATGTAGACCTCAACTCATTTGCAAATTGCATTCCAATTGCAGACCTCGACTAGTTTTTAAATTGCATTCCAATAGCATTTTTCCTTCATTTATAGTGATTGGGCATGCCGGCCAGTCAGTACGTAAGGTCAAAATACCAGAACAATGCTCAAAAAATACTAAAGCTTGATAAGCTTGAAGACAGTGTCTTAAATAGAAAACAAAACCCAAAAGTAACCATAACATATGTTCCAAGATTTCGGTTAAGCAAAGCTACTACTAGATACAGGTAGATCCTGTAGACTGAGATACATTAAAGAAAAGACACCCATCTGTATCACTACACATAATTGGCAAGATATCATTACCTACCATCCATTTAAAGAGCCATATTTGTTCGCATACTAGTAACGTAAAGGACTTATTGTTCTACTTATTAAGGATTACACCAGTATGGTCATTAGCTAGTGAGGAAAATCTATTCACATCTATACCTAGGTTATACAATGTGTAAGTCGAGTATGTAACCAGCATTGTCAAAAGATCCAGATACAATTTCAGAAACAACATTAAATGTGTGCAGAAACAGTCAATTCGCAAACTTGGCCGTTGAATAAAAAGGGCAATTAGCTTACTCAACTGCCTAGATCATCAAGATGTAAAACCTTCTTAAAGATGTCGCAAGTAAACAACTTCGCCGGACTCATCACAAGAGATCACAAAAGATCATTGGCTACAGATCATTACCCATTCTCATCATCCCTTAAAAGCAGCATGCTTGCTCATGTAACTTGTAACATAAAAGGACTTACTTTTGTACTTATTAAGAATAGACTAACGTGACCATTTGGTTGGGGTGGAAAACTACTCGTATGTATACCTACGCTATACATTTATCTTGTAGAAAATGTTGTAATGGCAAAATAGCAGTAATATAACTTCCAGAAAAGAGTATGGAAACAGCATGCGAAAGATGCAGATACAATTTCATAAATGCCATTAAATGGATAGAACCAATAAATTCACAAATTTAGTTAAATAAAAGAGAATTATTTTACTCAACTGCCCTGGTCATCAAGATGTAGAACTGTTTTTTAGATGTTGCAAGAAAACAACTTTGCCCTGAAATTCACTCGCAAATTTTCCCTAGTTAAAAAATAAATAATGCCCATCGATCAATTACAGAACCGAATAAAGGGATAAAACCAATATGGAAACAGAATCACTTACACTTCATCACTGAATCCACTGCAATCACTTCAGAGGCAACAGACATGAAGTGCTTATAATGCACAAGGGATCGCCTGATAAGGGAAAACATTAAAATATATTTGCTTCCATGGGCCAACATAATCTCAGTAGTAAATAGTCCGAAATTATGTTCGTAGCAAATCTGAACAAGGTGGTCAAATATTTCTTAAGTGCATTCCCTACACTGCATGCAAACTGCCAAAATGACTCCAAAGAGAAACTGTTCTGCAACTACTTTCTAAGAGAAAAAACATAGAAAAATCACTGAATATGAAAATATCATACATGAAAAAACACCTGGTCTTGTACAAGTAATGCTAGTCTTTCGACACTGATAAAAATGATCCAACATGAATAGCTATGGTCCACAAATCCTTTAATACACAAACAATGTCCTCAATTCATGAGGCAAAAAAATGCAGACTGGAGCTATTATTAGATCAAAGAGCTATCGCTTACAAGTGTATCTATGTACTGACACAATCTAGCCATGGAGGAAGCAAATTATATGATCAACGCAGAAACATCAATTAAAGAAAAGAGGGTGATGTTAAATACAGCTCATAAAAAAATAAGAATACTGCAAATTGTATTTATTAGAACACGCCTGTAGAACAACTGCAAGAGCCTGTGCAAAAGAAAAAAGGCATACACAGATCATGGCCACCGTGGCATTCATAATACAAGGATCATGAACTTACTATAAAATGATTGGAATTTATAATGAGGTGAATCAGGACATCTAATGAAACTGTCAAACAGAAATGGTTGCCAGCCAAATAGGATTTGATAACATGAGCCTATTCCTCCTACCAATATAAGACAAAGCTCTATCCCCAAATCTTACTGTTCAGATCGTGAGCGTGACCTCCATGTATTCTGCATTTTAAGGGAAACAACTTGAGAGGTGCCGATATCATACAATCCTTGCTAAAATAGAAAGAAAATACTGTTACAAATTTTAGTATACCAGAGGTTCATCATCTGAGTTCCTTGCCCCACCATCGGATGAAATCCCTGTTTTATCCTGGTCTGTTCCACTTTTGACTCCTCTAGTTCCTTTAGATTTCTTCACAGTTCCATCTGTTGGTGTACTCGAAGATGTCACTTGTCTACCCTTTCTGCTCTCCCCTCCTTCAGGTAGCCAACAACCAGGAAATAATCTTTTTGTTAAATACAAAGACAAATCCAGAAATCAAATTTAATAAGAACGAGAGAATATTCCAAAACAAGCTTCTCAGGGTCTTGCGCAGCAAATAAGCATTTGAAAGAAACAAATGACCAAAAACAATGGATTTAAGTAATTTGACTATTCCATTCCATACACAGGTCTTTCCTACGCCAATTCACGGATAGGTAATAAGCATTGCTCATGCTTGAAAGATTTGAATCTTGCAACATATCTCAGGTATTTCCTAAGCTAATTCATGGGTAGGTAATAAGCATTGTTCATGCATGGAGGATTTGAATCTTAAGACCTATCTATAGTTTTGAGTTTTGTTTTCTGGATCTCCACCCTCTCCTGATTAACAGTTGAAAATTAATTTTAAAGAGTACCAGTTGTCACTCCACTATTAAACAAAATTCTGACTAAACCCATCAATACACATCAGAGTATTCAAAGAATGAGTTTGCAATGATAGTCACAAATATCTACTGGTAACCTAACCATATTCAGAAAATAGCCATGCTCTTAGTTTGTCCTAATTTGGCAATAGAGCAGATTTATAATAATAAACAATAATCTATTTTTAAGGTCAAAGCCTAGCCTTGAGACCAAATTGATGTGTGAGACCCCTTCGTTAAATAATTCCAAAAATGGATTTCAAAAGATGAAAAAGAATTCAAGACTATATATGGTTTGAACATGGCATTTGCTGCAAAATTTAAACCATATTGAACAGCTACATTAAGGCACAGGGAGCTTAGATTTGATATCACAGAACCAGTTGAATTGAACAGCTAAAATTAATTAATACTTGACACAATAGATTAGCATATTGTGAAAAGTCTATGGTGTGCTTAGATTTGATATCACAGAACCAGTTGAATTGAACAGCTAAAATTAATTAATACTTGAGACAATAGACTAGCATATTGTGTGGTGCAACGGGCATGCTAACTTCTAACATGTCATACCAACATTTTTCTATAAGGAACCTCCTCACGAACTATCGTCAATTAATGGAAAAATAATAATAAAATAGTATATAGAAAATGATTTGCATATATTACATAATGTACCTACATATAGAAGATGTGCCTGACTAGCATATTGTGAAAAGTCTATGGTGCAACGGGCATGCTAACTTCTAACATGTCATACCAACATTTTTCTGTGAGGAACCTCCTCACGAACTATCGTCAATTAATGGAAAAATAATAATAAAATAGTATATAGAAAATGATTTGCATATATTAGATAATGTACATACATATAGAAGATGTGCAAAGATTACATACATAGGCAATAATTTACATACATATTAATTATAATGTTTAGTTATATCAATATGGCATGCCCGTTCTTCATCCATGAAGCATAATAAGAGGTAGGACAGTAAGTTCACTATACAATGACATTTATATATTGATGTTCTCAGAAATATATCCATTCGAAATCAATCTTGACAAAAATTTTGCACAAAACGACTTTGGATATTATTACAGCATCGCTAGCTCAGAGACATTGAGAAATGTGAAAATACAAACTTTCCTAGTAATGAGGATGTCAATACAATAGACTTTTGGATGTTGGAATTTTGGTAGATAAGATAGATACAATAGGTAGAGATTCATCAAAACCTAACCTCAACTTCATCACTGAGTATGAGTTAAAACTTTCGTTTTCCTTTTCTCATTCCTCCAACTGATCATGATTAATGTTGAGTTTTGGTGTACCTCGGGAAGTGGTTCCCTTGTGGTTTGGAGCCTCTAACCACAAAAGAGAGATGTTGGTACTCTTGTACTTTGTACTTCATGTATAATTTCACTTTGACTTAGAAGATTTAAGTCAAAAGTGAAATTTGATCATTTTAGCCTAAAGTGACTATTAATTCACTTTGTGGGTGAATTGAGGGACATAAAGTAAACTAAGGGAACTTAACCCAAAGTGGGTTTTGAGTTGAGATTATTGCGGGATGATCTCAACCATTGATTAGGGATGGCTTGGGATGATCCTAGCCATCCCCATTTAGGTTTCCTTATGATTTGCTCAAAGAGGGCGCAAGAGGCCTAAGGAGGCTCATTCACTCTTATGTTCACTTGGAGAGCTTGAGGAAGAGCATGGGCATGAGGTTGGAGGCATTGGAAGAGGGCAGCTCAGGCGCTTCTCTATTCATGGAGGAGCTATGACAGCTAGGGACCCTATTATTTAGTGGTGATCACACTTGCTTGGAGGAGGACGCACACCTAGCAAGGAGGAGCTACAGTTGGAGGAAGTCAGATCTGTTTGTTTTAGTGGAGAGGTAGTACACAAGAGCACATTTGTGTACAATGGATCCTTCTTCAGAGCACCCAGGGTCAAGGGCGCTTCACTTCAGTGGATTTGGCAACAAGAGAAAGAGGTGCACTAGTCTTAGGCACATTTCTTCCTGGTTCCTTTGGCAAGTCTACAGAGGAGATTGCTTTGTATACAAGTTCCATTATATTGTATTTCTTGTTGTATCTCATGCTTTAGACACCACTTATATATACTTCCATTCCAAACTGGTTTTCCCCACGGGGGTTTTATCCAGGGTCATGTTGACCAAGAATACCTGTGTTCATTTCATGCATGCTTGAGTGTAGATCAGCTTACTTGTGTTGTTAAGATCTAGAGGAAGTGTTACTTGTTTTGAGTTATATTGCATGTGCTAACTTTGGGTTACA
>CBVK0101355261.1:0-11331 GCA_900067695.1 Picea abies | reverse complement strand
ACAAACTATATATATATATATATAGACACCTTAAATAACCCGTCGGTGGTACGTAAGGGGGCAGACTTCCAATCCTGCCATATGCATCTAGGTCTTGGACTGTTAACCTGCTTCCTTACTTTCGAGGAAGACAAACTCTTAGCCCATCAAAATTTTTATAATTTGTAAAAATGAAACTCAAATAAAAAGTTATCATATATAGATTTTAATAATTAATATATTATAGATTTCAATAAACCTATTCTACACATTAAAATAAACCTATTCTACACTTTAAAATAATACACTATAATAATTAATATATTATACACTTTAAAATAATACACTATAATAATTAATATTTTACACTTTAAAATAATACACTATAATAATTAATATATTATACAATTTAATAAACCTATTCTATGCTCATCGTGTCGCGACCCAGTTCGACATTCACCATCACCAGTTTTCAAAATTAACGCATCTGTCTTCTCAATTCACCGTCACCGTCTTTGACATTTACAGTCTTCCACATTCATGCATGCCGCTATTCACTTGCATAACGTGCAGGCTCAATCAGGCAGGGGATGGCAGGGGCAGTCAATCCCTCCCATAACCATCCATACTCACTGGTTGGGCAGCTTGTTCAACACCGGAAACAATGGGTCCTATGGCAGGCGATTCATGAGAACGAAAATAGAAAACCGGACAACAAACAAAGGAGCATGGTAACCAGGGATGGGATTGAACAATTAATGGATTTGAATTTGAAAGATCTTATTGAGCGAACCTGTGACTTACAGCGAGCTGCGAGCGAGCACATGGCCCGAAAGTTGGAAAATATGAAATGTTGTGAAGGGATATGTTTCTGTTAGTGCAGGAAATATTTATACAATGGATCCTTGGCAGATCCAGGTGGATCTGGATCTAGATCCGGATCCGATCCGGGGATCCATCCCCGAGGGTCAACCAATCCGGTAACGTAGGTCTTAATACATAAAATATATTGTAAATGGCAATGCCTTGATGGAAGGATCTCCAAAACACAATTGCATCCACCAAACAGCCTTACAACTAATATTGAAAATGAAAAAGGCTGAAAGAAGGATAAACTAACTATAACCCATCGAAGTGTGGTCTAGCAGCAAGAAACCAGGTAATCAGGCTTGTATCAACGTAGAGACCCATGTTCAAAACCCCACGAATAGGTGTGAATGAGGCCAGGTGCAAATCCTAGGTGACTTTGACAACATAAATATGACCCTCATAGTGCAATAGCTTAAGCCAAAGAGCTTCTATAAAAGCATTCCTTGTAATGTCCCCGACCCCAAGTTGGGCCATGCCACACAATCCCTTCTCTGATACCGTATATAACTAACAATATGCCTTGCATATGAATACAAATATGCTACACAAGCTACAAATTCATGCATAAACATATACATTTTAAGCATACAAAATTAGCATAAATGTTTATATATATTACTCAACAGAATAATACACACAGTAAATAGCATGTAGACATATAAAAGACACTTATCTTATAATGGTAAAACACCAACTGCGTGCAGAGTCCAGACCTCAAACGTTCCTCCTGGCCATAGACTTTGTTGCTCATAAACTCCCAGTGGTGGGTTGCCCCCGAGCTGGGGCTTGAATCTCCACTAGGAAAGGCTTCCTAAGCCAGACTAAGGTCTAACAAGCACAGTAAAAACTCAGATCAAGGTGCCAACTGCTTCAACTAGCCTACAACTTATCTATTCCCACAACCCGTCCCACCCCAAGAAGTGTACCCCTTCTCTATTCAACAGGCCGAACAAAAAGTCTCAAAGATCTATAGCTATTGCCCAACGCACAGGTAAAACAATTCCCAGCAGTTCTCTCACCCAGAGAGAATGTTCAAAGGCTTGACAACCTGCTTCTTCAATATGCACACAAGCCTTACAACCTGCTTCTTCAAAACAAACTACCTAGGTTTACTGGTCACAATCAACTCCAAAGCTTTCCAAGTACAAATACATCTATGGATGGCAAGAGTGAATGGGAAAGAGATGAGAATGATGAGAGAATGACTAGCATCATTGGAAAATGCACCAAGTTCCCATAATATATTTGCATGTTCCCAACTTGACGCTTGTCATTATCGAAGCGACATGGTCCCCACTTGGTGATACGTTCCTCAACTTAGGAACTTAGGATATATATCCCATAAATTAGACTTTAGGAAGTATTATTAAAATATTCCCTTGGCTTAGGCCCTCTTCCTAGACTCTTAGCCCCCTTTCCCTCTGGTGTGGAGTTCTAGCCCCCCATACTCTTTCATCCGACTTGGTCTACAGCTTGCTGGCCTTTTATTTGGGCTCTCCATCCTAATAACCACACAGGCACTCTGGCCTCAAAACACATATACAAAGGCACTCTGACCCAAAATATCCTGGCTCACCAACCTATATATACATTTACAATAGGGGTTCGTCCGAGGGGTATTACAATTTCTTAAAAAACAAAAAATGATAACTACAAAGATTGTCCCCTCTAATTAAAACGTGGGAATGTTACTATGTTTAGCTTCCCACTATCGAAGCTTTATTTTGATTTGTTTATTCAAGCTTCCACAAGTCCCTTCTTTGGTTTTTAACTTGGAGTTATAAATGAAAGACAAAGTTCTCAAATTTTAAATTTATCTTGCTATTTTCCTCTTGGAGTATGACTAACCAAACTAACAAGAAGCATGCCAGCTTATCATCCTTTTCTCTAGAGTGTGTCATCATGCCTTTCTCACCCTTTTTCTAGAGTGCGCCATCATGCCACCCAACTACTTGTTGTAATGTTGTAGTTTTTAGTAAATTAATGACATTCTTTTAGAAATCAATATAGCTTTACTTCAATGATGCACTCTTTTAAAAAATTGAAGGACAATAGTGCCTTTTGAATATCATGATTTATGTAGGTTGGAAAATCAAAAATTAGGTTCCTTTACATACCTCAATTTTTGCTTCACAATACTCAAAAGAGAGTTTCGGTATACCAATAGATTGGGGGCAATGGCAATGTCTTTCCTAGAATGTGTCTCCCGGACACAACTTCCTCCTTCTATCAACACAAAACTTAACAAGATACTTGAATTTAATTTTAGTTTATGCACAACCCTTTAGTAATAAACCCTTGAAGGGGAAGGTGCTTAACATATTTATTTCTTCAACCAAACAAGATATGCGACTATGAAAGAAAAAGTGTTCTCTTCCTTCAAACAATTCTATCCTTTTGAACCTTCAAACACTCAACTATCCTTTTGAACCTTCAAACTCTCAATCATTCCCCCATTGAAGGTTAAATTTGGCTCCCTTCGATGACTTCCCCCTTTACTTTAATGTTCTCTCCCCTTTCCTTTACTCACACAATCTTCTATGCCACCTTCTAAATAAGAGGACATGACCCCGAGGGGTCCCATGTCCATATCCTGCATGTTGAACACTGACATGCTGGGACACATGCCCTAGACATGTCCTCTATGTTCGACTCTAAAAAAAAAAAAAATTCATTGCCATTTTCTCACTTTCAGTTGAACAAAAGGAGCTCTTATGGTCTCTCATTGAAGGGTAAAATCAAGATTTGAAGGGATTCCAAGTGATTTGCAAATGTTCTATTTTCTAAAAAAATTGGATCTTTGTCTATATTTCATTTTTTGTATTAGTAACTTGTAATTTTTTAATATATATAATTTTTTTGAATATATATATATATATAAAACATGTCCTTCATGTCTTGTTTCCAGGGTCAACCTATCCAATGTCAGACACTCGCATTTTCATATCCTCCATGTCTCGTGTCCTCATGTCAAGTGACTTACGTCACCTTCAATTAAATTGGACCTCTCCAAACATGATAATGACATTATCCAAAACTCGCTACACAAAACACTTTGCTTCTACCATCTCTACCATAGATGATATTATCAACATGAGGAAAAATCAATATCTCAAGGAAATCAACCATATAGCAAAATTGTTTACACACCAATCACCAACATGCCAAGCATAAGTAAATCATCATAAAACCTTAGTGCACATAATATTGAGCAATCATCCTTCTACATAAACAGAATCAACAAACCTCTAGATTCGATTAATAAAATATAAGATATATATCACATATGTATCAAAACATCTTCATTAATAATTCAATTCTCACGTTGTATGTGCATAACCTACAAGAATATCTTATCTTTAATTACCATTAAAGAATCATATAATGCATGCACAAGTGCTTAAAGTAAAACAACACATTGATCAAACATCTAAAACAATAGGTACTTACATAAAAAATAGGTACTTACATAAAACATCTAAACAAAAAACATATATACATCAACATTGATCAAATAAAATCTGGTCCGAAAATTTAGAACGGTGTCATAGTGGCAAACACAAATTTATTGCCAGATCACAGTAAAGATAGTAGGTACATTAAAGGGAAGACTTGACTAAAAATAACAGATTGTAAATAATAACTTGTGCAGAACTGCTCCATTCCATTCATGAAGGTAAATAATTTTATGGGGCAAATACATCATGGAACACTTCTATCCTAGGTGCTTAAATATGACTGTGTTACACAAATCTGTACCCACTTTCCCTGAGCAAATTTCGAGGACTGGTCCATTCACAATCGTGTTCCAAGGTGCATATGTAAGCACATTTTCCTAATTCAGTAAAAAGATGCGATCTAAAATAACTTCTACGGTGTCGTTTTATGTAGATGTTACCTATCCCAGAATTCTGCTTCCATTTTTTCAAGGAGAAGAATTAAATTATAAAAAAGGACTTATTATCGAAATGCAATACGGCAAAGATTTCCACACTGCAAACATTTGTTTGTAGAAAATAACTAAAAGATAATTACAAGTGAAATCTTACACATTAGATATGCTATCAGAAAATTCACAGTATAGTGCATCATAAGTTATATTGTAATGCCAGAGACATTTTGGAACTGGACTTCTGCCCACTAAGAAGGATAAATAACCAAAGTTTAATCACTACAATAATCAATCACTCACACTCAAAAGATTAATTAATGAATACAGGAATGAGTTCTGTTGGAAGCTATGTATAGCATTGTGCAAAACTCGTACAAGGCATCATTTCTTGACAAAGCTGAATCATAATCATTCAACCAAATGAAATCTTCAGCCAAAACAGGTCAGATAAATCAGTGTGTAGTATAAAGAGAAGTCATAGCTACTTTTATTGAATCTTACTTGTCTACAACTGATTTGGAGCTCGCAATCACTGCTGGTGACTGCACAGTGCAAACGCCACAACCAATAATTAGACAACAGCATTAATCAATAAAGAATTACAATAAAGACTCTAAAATTATAATATGATGAATTCAAAAACCTTTTCAGTCACAGGGTTGTCATCAATAAACTCCCAACGCTGCTTGTAGAGATGAAGTACTTCAACATCCCCATCAACGTATACTACCTATAAAAGTCAAAATATGATCGATTTTAACTATTTAACTACTAAATATTCTCCAAAGAAATATTTAACTACATGGCATTCCACAAATAAACGATCATAGAGTGGAGCTTACTTTGTGCTTCTTCACTTTGGTATCATAGGAATCAACAACACCATTATAGAACCTGCAAAAAATGGTAAGCAGAACATAAAAATAATGCCCAGTTATAGAATTCTAATATCTTGACTCCAAACACAAGTAGGATAACGGAATCACATCCTGCCAACCACAAGGACACATAAATCAGGAATGTATGATGTATAAGTTGTAAATGCATGATCACAAACCTTGCAATCTTGAGACCAGCCAAATTGCCTCTAACATCAGATAAACGGGTTTTTATAGAACAGTTTTTCACTAAATCAATCTTTAACGAGCCAATGAGCACAATGCAAGAGCCATTTGCATGGGAACAACTTAAAAGCACATTTTACAACTTAAAAATCTCTAGAAATGATCATTTTCTCAACTATACCCAGTGCTCCACAAGATCAGAACACATGATAGCACGTTTTACAAGGTTAAAAATCTCTAGAAATGATCATTTTCTCGACTATACCCAGTGCCCCACAAGGTCAGAGCACATGCCTTGCATACCCTACATACTGAGGATTAGGGGATAGTCTGGAGATGAATCTATCATCCCTAATTCATGGGCAGGTCAACAGGAACATCCTGTGACTGGGACCTGTCCACAGAACATTCATTCCTGTCCAAGGTCTCATGGAGATCACCCAAACCTGCGAAGGACAATATGCCCAGCCATCTCCTACAGCATCAACATTATTTCAAAAAAGTCATTAAAAGTTTGCATCATTTTTCTTCTCATCTGCAGTTGGCTCAATAGATGTTATTCGTAAATTGTCATACACCAACACCTCAACTCTTGTTAATCTGCTTTGATTGTGTCAAGATATATCAGTGACATTAGGCAAACTAGAATTGGTGCAGTAATTGATTCAGTGTGTGGAATGCCATCAGTGCTGCATGAAAACCTAATGCATGATCGTTTTGATTTTTGGTTTGGTTGCGTAATTCGAGGATATGTATGCGGGCAAATGATCTCCATGTCACCATATAATGTTTCGTTGTATGATTGAATATAGCAATTTTCACTGATTTATTAATGAGAAAAAGTATCATTAACTTGTTTCTAACCAAATACTTTAATGTTGCATGGTGGATGTTTCTGATAAGAATTACTATTTATTTCCCTTTTATGTTTTTTTTATAGTTGGGGAGGATCCCTATGGTGTGTCCTCTACTACAATCACCTGAAATTTGCAGTGGGGGGGATGTTGAGACAGTATCTCCAGCCATCCCCAAAACTCTCCGCTGAAACCTAGTGGAACCTATACATTAGACCACATTGGATATTCTATTTTTATCAAAGAAATCAAATATGGCAGATGTAGCAGCATCCTGGAAGTTACCATTGTTAGTAACAATTGTGGTATCGGGGCACAAAGGTACAGCAGGAGGGAGAAATCGACGGTCAGAATCTTACAGAGGAGATCGACGAAATCCCGTCAGTCGTTAGATCTCGAGAAGTTGCGCCGGGGTTGAGCCCTAGTGTGCAAAGGAGGAGTCCTGGGGGAGTCATCGGAATATTAGAGTCATCGGGGTTTCAAAGGGGAAGAGGACTGAGACCTTTCGAGTCTCAAAATACCGATGGAGATCCTAGCCGTTGATCTTGGCAGGACACGCGTCAGACATCAAGAGGAGAGTCGGGGTTCAGTTCATCAGAGAATCGGAGTTTCCGGAGGCAAGAAACTCTCACATGTAGGAATCACAATCCGCGATTTCTCGACTGGATCAGAACCGTCCGTCAGCAGGGACACGTGGCGAGAGATCCCGCAGAGTCGGGGATCGGGGAACTGAAGGTCCCGTGCACATGACAACGAGAATCGCGATACCCCGATACGCGATTTCCCGACGGAGTTAAGGACCGTAGTAGGGGACAGGTGTCGGAAGGTCAATCCTTGTAGGGAGACAACGCCAAGTGGCATCGGCATATCGAGAGTCGGGGATCCGTGAGGACAGTGGATCACAACAGTGCAAGTGCCAATTTCCCGACGGGGAAATCCCGAACCCCGAATTTCCGATGGTGCCCAGAATCGGGCCTATGGTTTTGGTGCCTAGTCATCAAGAAGGAGGCATGGGGAAGGGGTGTTTATGTTTTTCATTTGGCCACTCGGGCCCCGAAACGTCGGACTAAATCGCAGAGGGAAGACACAGTGATTAATGAAGACCAGATGCCAATTTGACGTTGGCTAAATCTCAGTACCTGCTGGAGATTAATGAAGAAAAGAGATGGGCAGCCATTGAACGTGACATAACTATTCAGGAGCAGTTCGAAGCCAGACAACCTCAATGAAGAAATCTCCCTTAGACTCTTTCTCCGAAGGCTGACTTTTTCCCTTCTCCTTACCTTAACCACTTTCGGATGCCTTGACATTTTACTTTTGAGCCTTAAGTATAGACTCAGGAACAACACACTCAGTGAAAAAAAGAAACCTCAAAGTGACCATTCTTAAGCCAGATCTCTTGAAGGCCTATGACAGGGTCGACTGGACCTTCCTACGTCTAGTCCTTATCCAACTGGGAATGAATGTGGTTTCAATAAATTGGATCATGGACTACATTCAGAGTGTTTCCTATGAATTACTCATTAACGAGTCACCCTCTTCTTTCTTCAAGCTATCAAGGGGGATCTACCAAGGTTTCCCTCTTTCTCCCTTTCTTTTTCTCTTGGTAGTAGAGGCCCTAAGTAGAATGATTAAGGAGGCTCGTTCTATTGGAACCTTAAGAGGAATCAAAGTCTTGGAAACTGAATTGGTCTCCCACTTGTTGTTGGTTGACAACATCTTTGTAGGAGTCTATGTTTCCTTAAGGGATCTTTCGAACTTAAAAAATATTCTGATTCTTTTCTGCACAGCTACAGGAATGAAGATTAATCTGGAGAAATCCAACCTACTTCTGAATCATTGTTCAAAAGTCGAGGAGGCTACTTTCACTAATCTTTTTCCAATTATAAGATGCTAATTAAATGAAGGTATTGAATATCTTGGATTTAACCTTAAACCTGATTGCTACAAAAAGGAAGATTGGGCATGGTTAATAAGAAAGGAAGAAGCTCGAATATCTATTTGGGCTAAAAGAATTCTCTCGAGAGGAGGCCAACTAGTTCTTGTCAAGTCACTATTGGAAAGTATTCTGGTAGATTGCAATTTGATAATTTCAATCCCTAAAGGAGTCCTGGACAAAATTCAAAGGGTATGTTCTCGCTTCTTATGGTTTGGACACAAAGAGATAGGAGGATTCCATCTTGCTTCCTGGCAGTCCATTGCAACTCCCAATGAAGTAGGGGGCTGGGGTCTAAAGGAAGTCCTCTCTTTCACCAAAGCCTTAGTCAGATGTAACCTCTCACACATGACTAAAGGTTCTGCATTATGGACCTGAATAATGAATTCTAAAATTTTCCCCTCTCTTTCGATGGTAGACTGGTTCTACTCCCCACTGAAGCCACCAAAGGACTCTATTTTCTGGAAGGCCATGGTAGAAGCCTTCCCATTGGTAGGGAACTAGAGGGCTTGGCGAATAGGGAATGGAAAGAATTTTAGAATTGTTGTTGATCCTTGGCTGGGTGTGGGAGAGAGGTTTCGACTACCTCTTCAACTTCTTAATTTCTTGCATGATAACGATATACACACTTTATATGATGATTTTATAGTCTTCCATCAACCTAGAGGATGGATGGGATAGAAGAATGCAAAATCCCTTGAGCTCCCCGATGATTTAAAAAAGGAGTGGAACTCTTATGTGAGCCTTCTTGGCAAAAACTTCATCTCTCTGGATGAGGAGAATGAAGACTCTTTGACCTAGTCCCTTAATCCCAAAAATGGTTGCTTCTCGGTGAAATTAGGCTATAAATCCTGGTTTGAGAGCCGAGAGGAAGTTCTGCCATCCTGGTGGTGGAATCCTTTGTGGAAGCACAATTCCCGACCAAATGCAAAATCACTCTTTGGCTTGCTTTGAAAAACAAATTATTAACTTGGGAAAACGGTCAGAAAAGAGGATGGTGTGGCCCTAATAGATGTCCTCTTTGTAAAACAAACTCTGAAACAATCACTCATTTTTTCATCTCTTGCCCTTATGCAAGCTAGGTCATTGCAGCAATTGAAGAAAATCTCAAGGCTAAGGGAAGATGGAATAAGATTTCTCTGGAAGAGTGTTACAGGGCTTGGATCTAGGACAGATCCATTTCTTTGTATGCAGGATTGTCGGGCATACCGATGTGTAATATTTGGTGGGCACGTAATAATGCATTTTTTAAATATAAGAGTATTCCTCCGGAGATTACAATGACGATCATGGCTTCCAAATATAAGGAGAACTCTACTACTCAAAAGAAAATATGCCCAATCCTTCCAACCATTGATCCCTCTTATTCGTGGGGTTTTTTCAATGGAGCATGCCAAGGTCACCACCCTCGATGTGGGGTGGGAGTGGTTATGTACCTCATCTCTACTCATTATATCCACACCAGATATGCACCTGGAGGAGGGACTAACAACAGAGAAGAGATAAATGCCTTGTGGACTCTCCTGGAAGCGGCTAAAGAAAAAAGTATCAGAACCTTGCAGGTGTTTGGGGACTCCAAAATCGTGATTGATTGGGCCATGGGTAAAGCCTCCATTCAGAACCAGCTTCTGGAAACTATTATGAGAGACATCAAGCTCAATTTTCGAGCCTTTGAAAATCTGTATTTCCTTCACACCATGTGTGAATACAACACAAAGGCAGACTCACTATCCAAAGAAGCTCTTGGGCTACTTACAAGTGCCTATGGGTATCATGAGTTTGATGAAGGCAACAAAATCGAGAAAAATGGAATATCGTCTTTAGTGGGTTGTCATGTATTTATATATTTTGTCTATTCGGACTGTACATAAGTGGAAAAAAGGATGCCAAAATGAAAGGATCTAAACACCTGTATCATGTAAGAACTGAAGAACCAATGCACTAGGAACTGCTGTAATGTTTTATTATCACTAAAGTCTAGCGGTAAGGGTCTAGGATTCTCCGATTTTGTAAAAGGAAGGAACTGTAGATTTTTGGAAAACGAAGTAGGACAAAAAAATACATTATGAAAGATACTCAGTCCTAAGATTGACCATTGACAGGTGACCCGTTTTTGACAAGGATCAATTTTGACCAGTTTTGAAAGGTCAAGCAACATGTATATTTCATTATGGAATAAAAAGTTTTTTTTCTTCTGGAAAAAAAACTTATATATATTAGTAATATCTAATATTTATAGAAAACAAATCTAATATTTGTAGAAAACAAATAATATATTAGATTGATAAACTTACATGTAATTTTTATATAAAAAAATTACTATATTAAACAATACTTATGTAAAATAATTATTAAATTAATAAACTTAGAATTAACGTATTAGAGTAATAAACTGAGATTAATAGCTAAGAATAATTAATATTAATAAACTTAATAATAGATTAAAAATTAATGTTAATCTTTTAAAATTTAAACCCAAAATTAATAGATTATTAAATTAATTTTAAAAATGTTAAAATCTATATATTAATAAATTAATTAAAAAAAAAAACATTCTCCCCCTTCTCGGTGTAAATGTGTAGACCTGCACAGAATAGATCTAGCTAAAAAATGATACACACATTTGCAAAGAGAATTGGAAAAAGAAGAAGGAAAGAAAGAATGGAAAGAATTCTCATTAACCGTTGTTAATAATGAATAATTTACACATGATATACTCTGTATAACTCAATGAGT
>CBVK0101355221.1:0-16157 GCA_900067695.1 Picea abies | reverse complement strand
TCATATCCTCAACTAATTCCAAATTTAACCAAGGTGGTTGAGCCTCTCAAAGCCTATAAATGGAGGCATTCTCATGGTGAACAAGGAGGTGAAATAATCAACAAAGAATTGTTATTCTAATTGTGGATGTTTCAAGCAAGGGGTTGGATGAGGAGGACTTGGGGAGGCTGCTACAACATCATCTGAAGATTGTATGTGTATGTTTAAAGTTCTCATCAATATACTTGGCCTATTTCCTTATAGTATCTATTTACATGTACTTGTTTATGCTTGTTTTAATCCTTCATAGATAGATCATTGTTTTCTAATCCATTAGAGTAGGATATAGTTTTTTGTCTCTTGTCATCCATTGCAGGTACTTTTCGAAACTCGCAAATTGGAGCAACATGGACAAATTTCGAAAGTGAAGTACATCATACTATCCATACTTCTCTTTTTTTCGATGGGCATAATTAATGTATAGGAATGGCAGTGTCCAAAGTTAGTTTTATGTCTTGGTAGAGGGGTCTGTACTCCAAGAGAATATTCACTTGTTCGCAGGGGAATTATTCCATAACAGGTAGTCGACTATAATAGAATCCAGAGATTCATGGTGTTTCTATCCAATGATTTGCATGGATCTGTAACCATTTTTGGGCGCCATTTATTTAGGAATATTCCTACTTTAAATCCTATAAAGAAGCATGTTGTAAGACCATAAAGGCTAATAAATAATCTTGAATCTTTAGATCATGAATGGATAATATCCAAGAGTTTGTAATTTAGAGGTTGTTAGTCATGCAAATGTAAGACTAATTGGGTACAAGGTTGTTATTTCATAAGAAAGAGGGTATGATGTCAATTGTTTTTTAGGTGTGGACCAAGGTTAGACATATAACCTTTTATTTTGAATGAATAAGACAACAAGGAGAAGAACGCTCAAGGAATGTTGGTTTTCCTGGTTTGAGTTTCTAGGGTAAAATATTTGTGTACTGTTTGATTGTTGTGTCATTTACTTTCTTAATTAAATATTTATTCCTCTCTTTTGCCAGGTTTAGTGTGAAAGTGTTTCTCATTTCCTAACATGGGGTATCATATATTGGCTTAACAACCTTGGATTTGAGATAAACCCTAGGTACAATAAGATTCATAAGTTAGAAATATTTAAATATTGTGGTAAATATTATGTTAAAGAATGGCGAGAAGTTCTAGAATAGAGATCGAAAAATTCAATGGCCATAATTTTGAGCTTTGGAAGCTTAAAATTGAATAACTCCTTGCAAATCAAGAACAATGGATAATAGTCTATCCAGGTACCATGTCAGAAGTTATGTCAACGAAAGAATGGGATAAATTCAAGAGAAGAGAAAGGAGTATGATTTGAATTTGTATTTCAAATTCGATGTTGTTGAATGTCTCAGGTGAATATTCAACCAAAAAACTGTGGGACAAGTTGGGAATCTTGTACCAATCAAAATCCCTGGTAAACAAGTTGTTTCTCATAAAGAATTTGTATATTCTAAGAATAAGTGATAGAAGTTTGGTGACTGAGAATTTAAATGAATTTAATTCCACTATAATCTAGTTATCTTCTATGAATATTAAAATCACTAAGAAGGAGAAATGTATAATCCTATTATGTTCTTTTCCAGACTCCTAGGATAACTTAGTTGTGGCTCTAGGGATTAATACAACCACATTAGCGCTAGAATATGTGGTTGCATTTCTATTGTCAGAAGAAATGAGAATCAAGAACATGGAAGGATCAACCAAATATGATTTATTGATGAGAGATCGATTGATTGACAAAGATAAAGGTAAATTATCCGATAGAAATTTTAAGTTGAAGGGTAGATTTAAATCCCTAGTTTAGTCGACAAGAAGATGCTAGAAATGCGGTAAATATGGGAATTAAAAAAAGAATTTCATTTTGAAGTCGATGGAAGTCAGTATAGGATCTGACCAGAAGCATTCGACTGAGATCAAGATAAGTCCAGATAAGGGAGGCAAGGTGTACCTAGTGTCGACCAATACAGAGTCGGATCAAGATCTTTGGTTGATCGACTTAGGAAAATACTATCATATGATACCACATAGAGAATGGTTCTACGAGTATGAACAATATGTTGGTGGTGATGTTTTTTTGGGGGATGTCTCAACAACGAGAATTGTCGAATGAGGAAGATTATGATTGATACTACAGAATGGGAGGAAAAGAACCCTTCTAGGTGTGCTACACATTCTAGGTTTGTAAAGAAACTTGATATCTTTCAACAAGATGAGTGATGCTAGTGTGCACACTCCATTTCAGAAGGATTTGTGCAAGATGGTTAGAGTTGTGATGGTATTAATGAAATGAGTTCGGATTGGAACCCTATACAAGGTTTTAGGGGGTTTCGACTTGATTGGATGCAACAACATCATTGTTCCTGAAGTCGACTCGACTCGACTCGGGATAAGTCTATTCAAACAGACTCAACAAGTTATCATAGATTTGACTCGACCATGCTATGGAACAGGAGGATGGGAAACATTTGATAAAAAGGACTTCGAGCAATACACAATAAAGGTATGGTCGAATAATTTCCTCAATGTAATTTAGAAGTCGAATTTTGTGAAAATTGTATATATGGAAAACAAATTTGAGTGAGGTTCTCGTTTGGTTCGACAAGGGAAAATGGGATTATAGAGTTGGTTCATAGTGAAGATTTTGTCCCGGATACAGTATCTTCACTTGGTGGATCCCTATATTATGTATCCTTCATAGATGATTTTTCCAGGAAGACGTCGATATATTTCTTGAGGAATAAATCATTGGTTTTTGAGATAAAGAGTTTAAATCTCTTTTAGAAAACTAGACAGATACGAATATTAAGGTGTTGAGAACCGACAATGGTGGTGAATTCTGTGGAAAATAATTTGATCATTTCTGCAAGCAGTGTGGCATAGCACGCCAAACTACCACACCATATACCCCACAACAAAATGGAGTTGTCAAAAGAATGAATAGAATGATGATGGACAAGGCAAGGAGCATGCTGAGTGGTGTTGGGGTCACATAAGAATTTTGGGCAGAGGCAGTCAACACTGTAAAATATTTATTGAATATGTCTCCTTCATTGGAGCTTGTCGAAACAAATCCAAATGAGGTATGTTCGGGTAAGAAGACTTTGGTTTCACATATCTAATTATTTGGTTCTGATTCATTTGTGCATTCTCCCAAGGAAAAGAGGAGCAAGCTCAACAAGAAGGTGGTAAAATGTATTTTCATTGGATACAAAGAAGGAATGAAAGGATATAAGCTTTGGGATCCTACAGCAAGGAAAAAAATGTACAGTGAAGATTTGGTCTTTAGAGAAGTCAGAAGTAAGACTGAGCCTGAAGAAATTGTTCAGACCAAGAATAATCCTAAGATGGTGCGGTTTGAAATCAGGAACGAAGAATATGATTCAAATGAGTCGAATGAATCAGAAGAAGAGGTGGAACAACCAACCTCGGTGATAAAGAGGTCAGAAAGAGTAACAAAACCAGTCGAAAGGTATAGTCCACCTGACTTTCATTCTTCATTCATGTTAACTACCACCAAAGATGAGCCCAAGTCGGTCAAGGATGTAGTCAACTCATCAGAGGGAAAACTATGGAAGGCCGCCATGGTAGAAGAGATGGAATCCTTGCACAAGAATAATACATGGAACTTATTCAAGTTTCTTAGTGGAAGAAATATTTTCTATAGAAAATGGGTATTCGAGAAGAAGATGAATGTAGCAGGTCAAGTCGAGAAATTCAAAGCTCGAATGGTAGAAAAAAGATATTCCCAAGTTGGAGGAGTCGACTTCGGTGAGATTTTTTCTACTGTTGCAAAGTTAAATTCCATTATAGTACTAATGTATCTAGTTGCAACATTTGATTTGGAAATAGATTAGATGGATGTGAAGGCAATGTTCCTACATGGGGACCTGGAAGAGGAAATCTACATGAAACAACTTGAATGATTTGTAGTAAAGGAAAAGAAATATTTGGTGTGTCAACTGAAAATATCACTTTATGGTCTAAATAAATCACCAAGGATGTGGTGCCAAAAGTTCAACACATACATACTTAGTTTGGGATTTGTGAGAAGAAAAATTGATCACTACATATATTCCAAAGATGAAGGTGGGTGTTTCATATATGTATGTTTGTATGTCGATGACATGTTGTTGATTGGAAATGTCATCGACGCAATAAATGAGGTGAATAAGTATCTATCCTCCAAGTTCGACATGAAGGATCTTTGTGCAACTAACTTCATTATGGGAATGGAGATTAAGTGAGATCGAGCAGCTAGAAACATCTGGTTGAACTAGACGAATTATATTGAAACAGTTTTGAAACATTTCAACATGCAAGCTTGAAAAGCAGTGAAGGTGCCAATTCCTATGGGAGTAAGGCTAATTGTTGAACAGTGTCCAAAGATACAGGAAGAATTAGAGGATATGGCACATGTTCCCTATGCAAGTGTTATTGGTAGTCTAATCTATGTGATGGTTTTCACTCTACCAGAAATTTCCCATGTAGTGGGAGTGTTGAGAAGATACATGTCGACACCTGGGAAGGAGCATTGGACAATTGTCAAGAGAGTATTCAAGTGTTTGTGTGGCACAAAATATTATCCTATATGCTACCAAGGAAACCTGGAGGTGACAGCGAATTAAATGTACATGGATTTGTCGACACCGACTGGGTTGGATATCTGGATCAAAGGAGGTCGACCAGTGAATATGTGTTCAAAATGTTCAATGGAGAAATCATTTGGATGAGTAATCAATAAGAGATTGTATCCTTGTTAGCAATAGAAGTTGAATACATGGAATCCACTCATGGAAGCAAAGAATAAATATGGTTGCAAAGGATATGTTTAGGAATTGGGTTTGAGTAGAGAGATATGAAGATAAGTTGTGACAGTCAAAGAGAAATATTTCTGGAAAAAAAACCAACTTATCATTTGAAGACTAAGCACATTAATGTACAATACCATTTCATGAGAGACAAGGTGTTGTTGGAGAAAGTAAACATGTTGGAAAACATAGCAGAGTTGTTGACCAAGTCTGTGAGTATTGTGAAGTTCTCTTAGTGCAAAGAAGCAATGGACATTGTTTCCTTCAGTCTGTGAACGAAATTTCAAAGGTCTCTCAGTTTCAGCAAAGAAGACAACAAGTGGGAGAATGTTGGGTTCTTATATTATTTGCAGTGAAAGTTGAGATAGATTAACTGATAGTCAAAGTTGATGGTCGAGGTGGTTCAAAAAAGTAAATAAGAAATCAATGTGGATTGAGAGAAAGCTGAAGGTCGAGGTTAATCGACCGAGTAAAGTTGAATTTGAAGGTCGAGGTGGATCGACATGGTAAATACATCGACAACAAGTCAAAGAGGTCAACCGAGAAGAGGTCGACAGGTGGCCGTGTGGAAACTAATTGAAGACCGAATGAAGGTCGACCGATATTAGATGGGTAATATGACTTGGTAGTTGAATGTACCAAAATCCTAAGATTCGAGGGATTTGTAGCCAATGATTTGCATGGATCTCTAACCATTTTTGGGTGTTATTTCTTTAGGGTTTTTCCTATTGTAAATCCTATAAATAGGCTTGTTGATATTTAGATGATGAATGGATAATCACCAAGAGTTTCAAATTTATAGGTTTGTGGTGATGCAGATGTAAGCCTAATTGGCTACGAGGTTGCTCTTGCATAAGAAAGAGGGTATGATGTCAATTTTGTCTTAGGTGTGGACCTAGGTTAGACATGTAACCTTTTATTTTGAATGAATAATATAATAAGGAGCATAATGCTCAAGGAATGTTGGTTTTCCCGGTTTCGGTTTCCAGGGTAAAATATCTGTGTACTATGTGATTGTTGTGTCATTTACTTTCTTGATTAAATATTTATTCCTCTCTTCTGCTAGTTTTAGTGTGGAAGTGTGTCTCATTTCCTAACACCAATGATAGCCTCAAATTTATATTTTTTCCATACCTTTAGCATTTCATTTCTCATCCTTTTACGTGGGAATGAACCTACTAACACCAAATCTGCCATATCCATTATTTCATTTTGCCTAGACTTTTCTCGAAAGTTCTGTTTGGTAGGAAGTCGCAAATTCTTAACACATTTACATTGTTTAAGTTTGCTCACACCCTTCAGATTTTATGACCCTAAGCACTTTGAGTCAAGTTTTAGAGAACAACTCAAATGTTATAATTCCATGAATTCTTCGATGAACCCTTTCTCTATTAATTGATCATTCCTTATGGTTATTCTATAGAAGGGGATTTTGAAATATCTACAAGAATCATTTAGAGGAAAAGTGGTGTCAACACCATCATGAGACCAACTTAACCCCCTATCTTCTCCTAGTCTTTGGATTAAAGTCCAAGAATCTTCCAAATATTACCCAACATCCTTCATAATTGGTGTACTATCCATGCACAAGGAAAACAAAAGGAAAACAACAAAATAAACTCACGAGAAAAAACTACCTTACACATGTCTTCCACAAAATGAATAACATTGTGATCCTCAAACAATCCAAAATCCATACAAGTATAGGGAAAAACGAAGTGCACCAATCACCAAATAACATAGGCCACCAAAAAACACTACCTTGAAGCACCCCTTAACACTTATCCTCAAGAAAACTACAGCACTACTTGGAATATTGACACTCCCAAAACATATACTTTGTTGTTTCAAATCATTGACAAACAAGATATAGGCCATCAAAATGCTTACTCTTAGCTAGTTTGACCTTGGATGGAACATGTTGATAAATCACTAGGCATGAAAAAACTCTCAACTTATAAGAAACTTAATGTGACCAAACTCTGTGAGACTGATGAGTCCATTTTTCCTCTAAATCCTTAGATATCTAGCAAGTATTTAGGACTAGGGATAGTTTATGCCTCTGATGAAGTACAAAATATAGATGATGAGAGTCATACTATTGAAGAGGCCAACCAAAACACCAACTCTAGTCTCTTCAAAAGGGCCTAGGCATTGAATGCTCAATTTTTACAATTCGGTGTCAAGGATAATCCCTCATAGCTTCATAATCGAAGGATGATTAGAAGTAAGGATATCATATTCTTTATCAAAATCACACCACTCCTTCCAACAACGAGAGATCAAATCCCATAAATATCCCTAGAGAAATACGCCCTTCCTACTCAATCTATGAGACAAAAACCAAGGAAAATCCACCACACATGTATCATGAACACCCAAAATCCATATGTGAATGCAATAAATCCCAACCAACCCTACTTTCCTCGCATTTCCAATGAACCAAACCAACAACCACCTTCTAGGTAGATGATATGCTTCAAGATATGAGGGAGACAAGAACTTGAAAGAGATGACATGACAAGATGATATCTCACAATACAAAAGTATCTTGAACCTTACCTAAATGTTTTCTTGAAAGCACCCAATGTCGAAATAATATCTGCAAAAGAGATGAACCCTCGAGACACCACTCCACCCACTTAGCTACCAATACCTCCCCTAAGTAGAAACATCAATCAATCTAAGACCTTCCTTGTCAAGAAAATGAGTTGTACTAGGAAACCAATAGGATATAGAATAAACGTGAGATACCAGAAGAATATGACCAACAACAAATAACTTTCCTATGAATGCAAGTTCCTTACGATGCCAAATATGAATATTACTTTGTAACTTTTGCAAACATCAATCCCACATGGTGACTGGTTGAAGCAGAACTCCAAAGGGAATCCAAAAATATTGCATAATAACATGAGGTCAAATATAAGACCAAGTAGTATGGATTCAATCTAGGGGGGTATCCAAACCTACTAACCAAAATTCACTTTTATGAGCACATACTATGGCACCCAAGGCAAAGAAAAATGTGTCTAGACAAGAAAGGGCCTAATCAACATATGTCTTATCTACTTGAATTGAGAGAAGAAAGTTATCTGCAAAGTGGTTGTTAACCATCTACGATAAGAATACCATGAATCTGACCATAAATATTGGTGGCTTCCAACAAATAACACATATTATTTACAGTCAATACTTATAAATAAGGAGACAAAGAACATCGCTAGAGAATAGTTTAACATATAATCAAGTTCTAAAACCCTAGTTAACCTAGTGACTCTCTCTATCTCTTTTACTATCTTTCCTCACCTTAAGGTTTCTCAATTTTGTCCTAAAAATGAGTGGTGACTCCAGTCTCTTCTTCTCCTTGGTAGTGATGTGTGTGGTAGGGTATTCTTCCATCTCCACCTTCACCCTATTTGTGACATCATGATTCCATTCATTCGCTAAAATGGATACATCAAAGGCTGTAAATTTGAAATATTTAAAATTGTGTAATATGGTCACACTCTCTAATCAATATTGATTGAAATCGAAAAGAGTTGTGATATTATATTGATGATGATGATGGTGATGCTTGTCACCTATGAAAGAAAATTTTCCTATCTAACCTTAAAAAAACATTAAAAGTATAAATTAATTAATTTGTTTTTATGATTAAAATACAAATTTCATAAGTCAAAAATGTGATGAGTGAGATTGTTGTGGGTGGGATTTTCATTAATGATCGGATCCGAAACGTCGACAATCTAATGACTATACTGTGGTTTTTCCGATCATTAATGAAAGTCAAAAATGTCTTAACATAATGGATAAAGGATACTTCGAAAATATATGATGAAAAAAAAATCAAATAATTAATATAATTAAAATTGTGTAATATGATCACACTTTCTAATCAATATTAATTGAGATGAAAAAGAGTTATAGACTATTATATTAATGATGATGTTAATGATTATCGCCTATGAAAAAAATTTAACCTGTCTAACCCTAAAAAAACATTAACCATATATATTAATTAATTATATATATTAATTAATTTGTTTTTATGATTAAAATACAAATTGCATAAGTTAAAAGATGTGTGATGGACAAAGGAAACGTCAAAAATATACGATGAAAAAAAAAATCAGTTAATTGATATAATATGTACATAGATAATGGTTTAAGTAAATTTACAAGATTCATTGTATAAAAAGTTTGGTGAAATTTTGATGCACCAATAATTTTTCTTGACGTGGAAAACCCAAGTGTTTCATTGGATCACCATCATAAATCATAACTCTGAAACTTCCTTAAAAACATAATTTCAATGCAAATTATAAACACACAATTATTGCATAACTTGTTAAGTAACTTTGCTAATTTTTTAATCATATTTAAATAGTCTAGCTAGATTTGGTATAGTAGTGAAGATTCGTTGTGTCTTGAAAGAAGACAAATTGAGTGTTTGATTTATTGTGTTCATATAAATATAAAAGGTCGTCTTGTAAGTTTTATAAAAAGTTGTCCAAAGTAAATTTTAAAATTTCCATTTTTTCACTATAATATATTAAACGTATTTATTTTGGTAAAAGTATGTAATAAAAAGTTGTCGAAAGTAAATTTTAAAATTTTCATTTTTTCACTATAATATATTAAACGTATTTATTTTGGTAAAAGTATGTAATATGTTGTTTTGGTAAAAATATGTAATATGTTTTTTTTCTAAATTTTTTTTAGTGAAAATTTAATTTATGATTAGGAAAAGTAATTGTGAAAATAATAGAAAATTAATTTTTTTTTTATATTAATTTTTGGTTTTTTTCAATGTTTCGTGTAAAGTTTTTAGTGAACAGCTCATTATTACATGAGAATAAATAGAGAAATGACATTTTAACCACAATCAAGGAGAAATAATGATAGATAGTTTGTTTTCATTTGTTCTCCAACTTTTCCAGTGAACACATTATTCATCATTATTTTCATTTTTTATTTGTTCTTTAACTTTTCCAATAAACTCATAATCCATAGTTGTTTATGATATTTTTTCAGTTTTTTTTCAATTTTTCAAGTGAACATTTCATCCAAATCATATTTTTTTTTTCAATTGTTTCTAAAACATTAGAGTAAACATCATAATAATCAACAATTAAATATTTGTCCATTGTTATTTCTTTAGTTATTCTCCCATTTAATGGTCAAAGTATCATTTCTCTATTATTTCATCAAAAATTCCCCTATGACTAAAGTGTTCCTTGTAAAATATTAAAAACAATATATATTATACAATTGTTTTTATATTTATTTTTGTTTTTAATTGTTATTTAAAAATTACTATAAAAACTTAAGCTATCAATGATAAAATATTCATGTAAAAAATTGAATAAAACATATATTACACAATTTATCAAAACATATATCTTAAAATAATATAAAAACCTGAATCAAACATATATTACACAATTTACCAAAAAACATATATCTTAGAATAATATAAAAAATTGAATCAAACATATATTACACAATTTACCAAACCATATATCTTACAATAATATAAAAACATAATGGAAGAATAGAAACTAATATTATATCTATTTTAGAATATAGATATAAAAAACTATTAATAGATATCATTATACAAAAGAATATGTATTTATTACAAATAAAGGAAGTTTATTATAAAAAAATTAAAATATAATTTATAATTATATATAGAAACATAGTTGAAATTAAAGTGTAATTATGAAATTGGATAATATTGTGTTTGTTGTTATTAAGCGAGGAGATATAACAAATTCCCAACTCCCTATTTTGTAAATTCACTCATTTAAGACATTTTCAAGTTATTCAAACTACTAGTTTTACTATGGAGGAGGTTATGAATTTTGGTCTATATTTAACAATATTCACTTTGTCTTTAAATTTTTTAATGTTGAAATAATAATCTTAATGAACGAAATCAAATAATAATTTGTGTCACTAACTTTTTAAATGTGTAATTTTGTATTGTAGAGTTAACACAACATTTAAAAAAAAAAAAAATCAATGTTAGCCACAAATTTATGAAAAGTTAAAATATAATTTTTTCTAGTGTTCCATTCACATAGTGTTCCATTCACATATTAGAGAAAGTTGTTAGGGAGGGAAAGTTAGATAAATTGCCACAAATCTAGGTCATCATATTAAAAAGAGAACTATTATTGAAGCAATGTTAACCATTTATTTGAGGTTAAAAGATCAACTAATATGTGAAAATTTAATTGTAAACTTACTTCTATAACTATGGTGTTTTAGTAGATGCATTTATATCAAGCCATTTATATATTCACATGGTTGATTCATTAAGGAAAGATTACAAACATATTGGTTACCAATTTACTCAAATGCTCACTTCATCCATTTAAGTACAATTTGAATTCCTCTTAATGATTTAATCACAAAACATTCTCTTCACAAATATTGCATTGTGTTCTCCTTTTTTATTTCAATTTTCTTATGACATGGATCAACAACCAAGAAAGTTAGTTGGACATCGCAACATCTTATTTGGTTTTCTTTTTCTTTTTTCTAGCTTATTTTAGTGTGGATAAATAGTGAAGAGAGAAAATCATTTTTTTTGGTTTCTAGCTCCTTCAAACATAAATTGACAGCATAACATACATATATATATATATATATATATATATATATATATATATATATGTCGCNATATATATATATATATATATATATATATATATATATATATATTATCACATTGATGATTCATTATCAATACTTAGAACTAGAATGCAGTTTGTTTAGTTTAAATGGTCATAAAAAATAGAAAAGAAAAATTGTATGTTGTCCATGGGACAAAGGGATCAAATTTGTGGAGGTCAAAACCTTAGCAAAAATTGAAGAATGTTTTCACCTCATTGGAGTTTATCATCTCGATGATTTATAGAGTCGAAGTTAAGATGAATCTTTATACTGTTTCAATTTCCTCTTCTTTCCTTTAAAATTAGTAGGTATATAAATTTATATATTACCAATATTATTAGTTTGAATGTTCACTTATGTTCCAATAGTTAATCTAAATCTACCAATTGATAATGAAACATTTCAGTAATGTAGTTATTTTCGTACTCGGGTACAACCCATACGAAGTTCATTGATTTCCCCATACGAAGATCGTTAATTTCCTTAGATTAATTGTCATCCATGTCACCTTATAGAACAAGTCCATAATATCTTTGAACTTCTCAACTAATTTTCTTTCACCCTCATAGAAAATTAATATTTCATAAACAAATAGTAGGTGTGTGATATTGCAAGATATTCCAATACTAACCCCTTTGAAACTACCATTATTAGAGGCCTCTTTTAATGACCTACTCAATCCCTCAACAATTAGTCATGAAAGGAGAGAGGATAGATGGCACTCCTATCTAAGTCATCTCCCTATGCCAAAGAAGGGAGATAAAACCCCATTTATTAAAATAGAAAATGGTGCATATGTAATGCACTTCATCACCCATACAACAATATGATGACAGAAACCCAAATGTATGAGGATTAGTCTAAGGTAAGGCCAACTTACCCTATCATATGCTTTGGATAGGTCCACTTTAACCACCATCAATATTTGATCCCTAGCTTTGATTGAGTGGAGTTCTTCTTGAGGGATCCCTACTACCTCATTAGTTTTTCTTCCTTCTAGAAATCTAAACTATTCACTAGAAATTTTCCTTGACCAAAATCTTCTTAATCTCATAGAAACTACCTTTGAGATGATTTTACATCTGTAGTTGCATAAAGAGAATGGAATGAATTTTTCAATGTTTGTCAACTTATCATATTTGGGAATCAATGTTATAAAAGTTGTGTTGAACACTTCAATTTTTTTACCTATAGTTCTTGTAGCCTAAACCACCCTTATTATATTTTCTTATGTAAAACCATAACAACCTAAGAAAAAATCCACAAATAGGCCATCTAGCCCTAGATTTTTGTCCTTTTGAAAACTCTGTAGGATAAAAAGAAGTACTTTTTTCCCAACTTCCTCCATCAAGGCCTAATTGTCCTCAAGATTGACAAAACTTGGAAACGAATTTGAGAGTCATAATACATATACTATTGTGGCTTGAGACTCCTCTTTGAAAATGGATGTGAAGTAATTAACTCCTGCTATAACTATATCCTTCAAAATTGATTCCCACATGCCATCTCCCTTCTCAATTTTCCATACTAATTTTATGTTCTTCATATAATTTGCATATCTATGGAAGTACTTTTTGTTTTCATCACCATCCCAAAGCCATAAATCCTTGATTTTGAGCTTCCATTCTTTCCCTTTTTTCCTAGGAAGATATGTTTAATTTTTTCTTCAAGAAAATTTACTTATGATTTATATTCCTTGGTCATATAACCAAAACCCTTGCTATTATAATGTGATGCTACGGCTTCCTCCACTTCCCTAAGGGTTCTATCATCTCTATTTGTTTTGTATTTTTCTCGTTGTGATACTACCTTTTTTAATCTTTCAGATTTTGATGAAATTGAATAGAAGACTATCCTCTTAAGATTCCATCATAAGGATTCTCTTGAGTAGGGGCTACTTCCAGGATTACTAGATTATGATAAGAATACCCCCTATAGAGACCCATTATTTTACCCAAATGACTTCATCAAGGAGTGATTCAAATATTAGGAAACAATCAATCCTCTTTGAAATATGAGCCTCTCTCAATCTCTTATTCCTCTATGTTGGAGGAATTTTGGCAGGTTAAATATCTAGGAATCCTACTTCTTCCAACCTTTTAACAAAATAACTAGAGAGGAAATCCACATGTGCAGCTAGTTCCCATATTTATAAATATTCTAAGGTAAAATTTAAATCCCCCCTAACACATCTAAACCAATTTTGATCCAATCCATTTTGATTAACTAGATACCAAATATTTTTTAAGTTCCTAAGTGATTTTCTCCCCATTAGTCATAATTTCTTGCAATGTGATAATAAATGGGTTAGTTTTCTCTATTAATCTCTTTACGACCAATTTTTTTTAGGGATTGGGTATCCCTCAGTAATTTAGGGTCAAGGCAGTCATTTTAAACTACATCTAGGGGAATTTGATCTAATATCCCTTATTAGAGATAGTTGTTTTCCACATTTGATTTTTGAACTTACTTGATTTTTATCTAGTGTCATATATGATTTCCTACCCTTCCATGGAGTTTTTTTATCTATAGCATATCTAGCATCCAATTGGGGTATGCCACATAAAAATTTTGAACTGTATACAAAATTAAAACATATGGAAACTCTACAAATGCACAGATTCATACAAAATAATAATATAAATACACATGCAAGAAATAGAGGAAAAACCCATAAAAATAAATGCATAATAATAATGTAGAATGTAATTTAACACACAATTGATACTTATCTTGGTAAAAATATCACCAACTATGTGCAAAACTTCCTCGTTCCTCCCAACCTTAGACCACATTTCTCAAAACTCTCAATAGTGGGTCACCCCCGAGCTGGTACTAAACTCCACCCTGGTAAAGGAATTCCTAACCAGGTTGAAGTATCTCAGAAAACATGGAAAACTCCTTCACGAGTGCCAAATCCAACTAATAGCCTACATTCCCTCATTCCCCACATGCATGTCCCACCCTGGGAAATGTGGCCCTTCTCTTATCAATAGTCCCTCAACTACCCCACTTCCTTTCCGAGGCTTTAGCAACAAGCCAGACATGAAGTCTCAAAGCCCTGTAGCAGCTATTTGGAACCTTTAAGAAATCAATTCCTATCGATTCTCTCACCTAGAGAGAAATTCTCATGGGCTTGAAAACCTTCCTCTTTAATATCCCATGAGCATGACAACCCGCTTCTTCAGTCCATCTCCTAAGCTAACTAGGTACAGGTACATGTACATGAATGGTATCGGTTCGGGTATGGTATAGGTACAATGATAGTAACAGAAAGGTACAAAGGAAAACTGGAATCAGTGAGTGAAATGATGGTGGAATGATGGGAAAATGAACTAACTCCAAACTATATGTATGCATGTTCTCAACTTGGCATTTTTCATGTTGAGAACTACTTTTCCCCACTTGTCCCCATCCTTAGAACTTAGGATAAAATAACTATCCATGCTTTATCCTTTAAGGAATATTAATATAATATGTCTTTTTGGCTTAAGCTCCCTGGCTTAGCCCCTTATCCTTACTGTTTATCCCCCATTTCCTTAACTAGTGGAGTTTAGTCCCCCATACTCTTTTACATGGTTGGTTTACTGCAATGATGTGTTTTTCATTAATATTTTCATGTGAATACATTTTCATTTACATTACAAGTATATTGTCCTTTCTACATACCAACTCACCATACTAAGTACATTTGTATTTACATTTACAGTTGGGGTTTGGCCTAGGGGTATTACATTCCCCTACCCCTTATTTATGCATTGTCCTTGGTGCAATATATAGACCTATACCAAACAAAATTTCAAAAATCCTCAAAATGATGTGGGTATTATTCCTGCATAGTATCCTCGTGCTCCCAAGTTGCATCTTTAGGACCGTACCAGGTCCATTGGACCTTTACTAGCTCTATGACTCGATTCTGGAGTTGTTTTTTCTTATGGTCCAATATGCACATCTGATGCACTTGAAAGGCACCTTCTTGCTCCACCTGAATCACATTCCAATCAATGGCATTATTATCATCATGAATATACTTTTTGAGCAATGATACATGGAATACATTATGAATAGACATTGATGCAGTAAAGGCAAGAATGTATGTTGTAAGCCCAATCCTCTCTATCATTTTAAATGGCCCACAATAACAAGATGCCAACTTTGAACAATTTTCCAACTTCAGGGAACTTTTGTTGGCCTTTACTTTCAAAAATACATGGTCACCCACTTTAAATTCCCTGTGAATTCTTCCCTTATCAACATAGTTTTTCTTCTTATCTTGCGTAGCCTTTAAATTTTGTTTTATTTTCAACATTTGCTCTACTATTTACCTGAGTAATTCTGGCCGAACCACTGCTCTATCTGTTGGGTTGTCCCAACTTATCAATGTGTTGCACTTTCTTCCATAAAGTACCTCAAATGGGCTCATCTTTAGAGATGCTTATTACCCATTGTTATAAGAAAACTCTACTAAGTGTAGGTAGTCTTCCCATTTTGATGGTTTATCCATCGCATACATTCTCAACATATCCTCAATCACTTCATTCACCCTCTCTCTTTGTCCATTTGATTCTGGATGATAAGTTGTGCTAAAATTCAAATTTGTTCCAAATCCCTTAA
>CBVK0101355209.1:0-10717 GCA_900067695.1 Picea abies | reverse complement strand
TTTAAAAAAAAAAAAAAAAAAAAATTTAATATATTCTTAGGTGTAGAAGACATGAGAGGAAACACTTATAATCCCCACATAATATGGATGATTTCTATTGAGAAGTACTAATCTATGTAAAAGTGTGGTTTTATTTTACATCAATTTTTTTTTGACAATTCTCTTTGCAACAAACATATCATACACAAAGAACAACAATGTGAGTCGAGCATTATTCCCTCATCATGATAGATATTGTATGATATTGGCAAAGTCCTTTCAATCTCAACAACCAATTACCCTTATTAATGCCATAATAACATGGCATTCCATATAATTGCCACATAATAACTAAGGACTACATAAAGGAAATCTCTAATAATGAAAGTGGAACAAATCAACCCACCTTACATGTGCAACACAATGATATAATTTAATTAGTTTAATAAAATCCATGACCAACCCTAAGTGATTACCTTAATTAATTATTCAATCATCTATAAAATGTAATTTGTATCATCATATACTCCCTTAATAAATTGGTAGTTCTTTAGCTCTTAGCATCAAAACAATGAGGTTAATATCTTATATTCAGTACCTTTATTATACTTTGAGAACTTACTAACATAATGGTTTTGTTATATTATTTTAGTATATACAATTATTTATAATTGATGCTACAATCATAACTAAATTTTGTAATTTAAACTAATATAAATATGTATAATTATTAAATTTAAGTTTTTATTATTATTATTATTATTAAATTTTTATTTATTGATTTTTTTATTTCATAATTATCTGAAACAAATAATTTTTAGAAATAAATAAATTGATTAATATATCATAATTTTTCAAATAAATATTGTATACTTTTTATTAATTAATTTAATTATCTAATACATAAATGTAATTTAAGTTCTTTCATAATCAAACATGTCATAATGCTACTTCTACACCCATTGTTATATTACTATGTTCTAATTGAGGTTTCAATTAAATATTGTTAAGAAGTAAGGAGGTTATTATTTATATATTATTTATTTTTTTATTTCCATATTATGAAATATGATTAATTTTTTAATTAAAGTTTCATAACAAATAAATTTTCTAAATATCATAATTTTTCAAATAAATATCATATACTTTTTATTAATTAATTAAATTATCTAATACATAAATTTACTTTATGTTTTTTTTCATAAACAAACATGTCATAATGGTATTTCTACATCCATTGTTATATTACTATTACAATACTTTATCCCATTAATTGTTATCTTTGCAATAAATTGTAACATAAGATAACAATTCTTTGTAATGAATTGTAACATAAATATCTTAAGAAATATTGATAATAAAGTATCAATATTTCATAAATTGAGATATCAATTAATCTTATTGATAATGAAGTATCAATATTTCATAAATTGAGATATCAATTAAATATTGTTAAAACTTAACAAAATTATTATTTATATATTATTTATTTATTAATTTTCATATAATAAAATATGATGAATTTTTAATAAAAGTTTCATAATTATTTGAAATAAATAATTTTTCTACATAAATAAATTAAATAATATATTATAAATTTTCAAATAAATATCATATACTTTTTATTAATTAATTAATTAAATTATCTAATACATAAATTTACTTCAAATTCTTTAGTAAACAAGCATGTCATAATGTTATTTCTACACCCATTGACTATGTTATGCATGGCAATGTAAATAATTATAATACTTTATCCCATTAATTAGTTAAAACATTTCCCACTTTTCTTACAGGATACAATTCTTTGCAATGAATTGTGACATAAGATAACAATTCTTTGCAATGAATTATGGCATAAATATATTAAGAAATATTGATAATGAAGTATTAGTATTTCATAAATTGAGATATTAATTAAGTATGGTTAAGAGGTAATTAGGTTATTATTTTTAAATTTTTTATCATAAAATATAATTAATTTTTAATTACAATTTTATTAATAATGATGTAAATATAAATAATTTTTAATAAAAAATACATCATATAAAGATAAAAAAATTATATAGTATAATTATTGATTTCAATTTCTTATTAATTATAAAATATCAAATTAATAAAAATAATATAAAAAAAATTATATTTTATAAAAAATATAATCATAAAAAATAAACTATAAAATTATTATAAAATATATTCTAATTATAATAATTTTATTAATAAACTATCATAACATATCATTATTTTTCATTTTCATAAAATTGTGTTATTTCATTTTGTTTAAATCCTCATAATCCAATGACATGGGAATCCAATGATATAGTAAGAATTTTTTTATATCATTTATTTAATTATTTTTAATATCTTATATTAAATTAAATATAGTATAAATAAACTATTTTATTAATATTAATTATTTTTATTAATATTAATTATTATATTTATTTTAGATTATATTAATTTTAATATTTTAATTTCCTTTCTAAACAATTTAATTTTTAAATAATTAAAACATGATTAAATTTTTTAATAAAATTTTAACAATTTAAAAAAAAAATGGATGAAATATTTATCACACCACAAAATTTTTAAAAGATTGAAGAAATATTTAGTTTATACTAAATAACTTTACCATTTTAATTCACTTTTTTAAAAAGATTGAAGAAATATTTAGTTTAGACTACAATAACTTTACCATTTTAATTCATTTTTTCAATATTTTAAATTATATTCTAAATTGTGAATAATTAAATATGATTAAATTTTAAATAAAAAATTTCCATTTATATTAATTTTAATTTTAAAATTTTAAATTGTGAATGATTAAAATATGATTAAATTATGAATAGAAAATTTCTAACAATCTTAGTTTTAAAGTTTATTTCAAATTATATTAAAATTTTAATATTTAATTATTTTTTAATAATAATTAAAAATAATGAAATATTTATTACAATATTTCTTTATTTTATTTTTATTTCATTTATATTATAATGAAATTTTAAAATAATATGATTTTATATTGAAAAAATCAATTATTTCATTTTATTTAAACTCTTAAATCACCACTTTAAAATTAATATTCATATTTTTCCAAATAATATATGATGTAACATGTTATAAATGGGGTGTGCACGAGGATGCATGATTTATGCAAATGGTTTAAAAATTATTATTTATATATTTATTATAAATTATGACATTTTAGAAGTTAGTTTTATATGCTTATTTGAATTTATGTTTAAAATTTTAAGTTAAAAAATATAGTTTTATTAAGTAAATATTCAAATAATTAAAAACAATTTTAAAAATAAATATATATTATTTTAATATTTATGATATTTAGGTTTTAGAATTAATGTGAAAAAAATTAGAGTAAATTAATTAATCAATCTAGTTTAAAAACACAATAAAACCTTATAAATTTAGTCATTTGTAGTTATGAGTTATCTTAAAAACAATTTTGTCAACTTACCGTAAAACCACATAATCAAATAAAGATTGGCATGTTAATTGATTTTAGCGTTTTTTAATACATTTAAGAAGATATTTGGAAATAAAGATTGGCATGTCAATTTATTTTAAATAATTTTTTAATATATTTAAGTAGTATATTTGGAACAAGTTTATTTTAAAATAAATAAAAATCCTATTCCTATATATAATTGTATATATAATTGGCATAATAATGACTTTTGAAATTTAGATATTACTTGGTAATACATTTTATTTTGTTTTTCTCATAGAAGTGAGTTTTTATCGTATTTTATGGTATTGAGATCACCATTATGATTAGGTATTTCTTTTTTTCCAATAAAAAATTTGCGCAATTATATTAGTGAAAATATAATTTTTTACAACTTCGTGACCCCTCATATGTTCATAGCAGTACTAGTCCATAGACCAAGCTCATAAACAAATTCACATACATACCCAGAAAGTCACTAGAGATGAAAACCAACACGTAGGCTACAAAAAGAGATACAAAACAGGGTTAAAAACCCCAACAAAAACCAGAGAAGAAGCTGAACCAAAAGTTGCACACCCTCAAAGGACCTCGAACTGTTTACCCAAACACCGCACGCCCCCAAAAGACCTCAAATTGTTTACCAAAACACAGCATGCCCCCAATGTGGACCTCAAAGCTCTGGTCCAAAACCTCTTGGTCAAGAGGGTCCTGAAAAACCGAAGAGAAACAAGAAACCGACTGCAACAAAACCCCAAAGCCACCACCACCGCAAAACTCTGTGGCTAATCACCACCACACAAACAGAGCTCACCAGTTCAGGAAGAACAGGCACAGGGGATTGTTCCTGAAAACACGGCCCCAAGCAGTCGCCTCGGCCCCTAACAACCGCCTCAGGGATCCACCGACAACCGCAGAAGGAGCTCGTGCCCATACACAACGCATGGCTCTCCACACCGTAAAGCCTACAGGGCTCAAATCCTACGTCACCGCCATTCGATGACCCTCGATAACCCTAACAGGCACAGGGGATTGTTCCTGAAAACACGGCCCCAAGCAGTCGCCTCGGCCCCTAACAACCGCCTCAGGGATCCACCGACAACCGCAGAAGGAGCTCGTGCCCATACACAACGCATGGCTCTCCACACCGTAAAGCCTACAGGGCTCAAATCCTACGTCACCGCCATTCGATGACCCTCGATAACCCTTGCTTTCTCGTCCTGGGAGGGTCTTACACCTGCCCTCGTCCTTCTCCATGGAGGCCAGGGATGCGACTAGTGAAACCTAGTCGCAAAGCTCCACCATGATTAGGTATTTAATATAGAAGAACAAGATAAAGAACATAGAGAAGAAAATCAACATTGCTAAAATATGAACCAACTCCTGTGAGCTACATAGCTAGAAGGTTAAAGATGAAAAACACTTTCTCCTAAAATACTTTGTATATGCCCAAATTAGATCAGAATTTCAAAGATATGTCACAATATCGACCTTACTAACCTCTTAAGTAATCAAAATTATGACGATCTTGAAAGAGTTCTCTAATGTACTTCAAACACAAAATTAAAATTCTAAAGAAATCTAAGTAATCTCTTACTTTTCTTAATGTCCAATATACCAATTATGATCTCAATGTGTTTTAACCATCATTATTATCAATTAAAATTCATTAAATGCAAAACCAAAATAGTTTTTCTAAATTATTATAAATAAGTATCTAATCACATTTATTGTTTTCCTTAATTTTAGGAATTTCTAATGAATGATATATAATTTACATAATAACAACTTTTGAAAGATATTACTTAATATTAAATAATGAAGACTCATTAGAAAAAAAATAATTGTAAATTAAGATAAAGTAAAAGATATTTGCTTTTTTCCCTAATTTGAAGTTAATGATAATTTCTAATCATTGATTTAGAAAATTAACGATAATTTCCAATCAATGATCTTGGTATGGAAAGGAATTTTGGGGTAAAGTTATTTGGAAAATCATATGGTTATAATATTAATAATATGTCACATTATGAAAAGAATATTTTTGCAATCATTGTAGGCCTATTTACAAATATTATCGCCCAAGTTTGGGATAATCAAGAAACGACATCATATAATTTATTATAATGTGTATATCGAGATTGGCGAAAGTAAACTTACACCATTCATTATTTATGACAAATATACAAAATAGAGCCTACGATAAGTATTTCGTGTCTTTCAAGTAAATAGCACCCATTATTATCACTTTTTACCTCGAGAAGGGTAAAAGTAAACTTCCACCATTTGTTAATTTTTTATTACATATATAAAATATATTGAAAGATTTTTTTTTGAACTCCACGAGATATCATAATGTGTCATAATCATTTCGTTTCCATCATATAAAAAGTATATAAATGCTTAAGGGGTATTTCTTAGTGATTGTGATACATGTGATAGAGTTTAGAAAAGTTAGCGGAAGTTTGATTCTTTTAAAATTTTAAGTTTAATGGGATTTTATTTATTTATTTTAAATATGTGAGTGTGTAAAGGAAACTATCACTATTGTTGGGGAGTAAAATTATCAATCCTTAAAATCTAAGAGTTAGAAAAGTAATTATTCGTCAATTTCTTTTAATAAAAGTAATTATTCATCACTTTTTTTAATAAAAGTAATTTAAATGAGTTAAAAAACTAATAACTATGTATTCATCATTATATATTCTTATTATAAAGGTAATATAGTTATTACGTATTCATCATTTTATATTCTTATTATATATATGTTTAGTATTTTTTTATTTTTTTATTTTTTTTGAATGTATGTTTAGTATTTATTTTTTTTGTTTTTTGTTTTCTATAAGTTATAAGGAAATCTATAAAAAGAAGGTAAAAAATACTAAACATTTAATATGAGGATGATGATGATTAATGTGTATATATATATATATATATATATATAACCTTTATAATGTGTAACGAATCCACCATTACGATAATAATAGTGAGTACAAGGAGGTAAATAATTTTTTCTTCAACAAATATTAAAACAAGTGACATGCATCACAAGATACATCAATACGACACACAATTAATCAATCATGACCAACTGAAACATCATTTCTTTTATTCAATCAACTCAACACATAAAGATAAAATAAGGATAACCTTTATAATGTGTAACGAATCCACCATTGCGATAATAATAGTGAGTACAAGGAGGTAAATAATTTTTTCTTCAACAAATGTTAAGACAAGTGACATGCATCACAAGATACATTAATACGACACACAATCAATCAATCACGACCAACTGAAACATCATTTCTTTTATTCAATCAACTCAACACATAAAGATAAAATAAGGAAACTACATGTTCCACCTATCATGCATGGTTAGGACCTCCAAGACACATAAGCAATGCTCAAGTCCAAGATTCATCCGATTGATTTTGACCAGTTAAGGTCTCAGGACTAACGAATGTTCTGAGTAACAAGGAGGTATATAATCCCCTTAATTTAATCACGAGCCGAAATTCAAGACTAGATATATCAACTATATTTATCCATCAATTCCTCAAGGTGTGATAGAATAATCTACAATATTTAATTCATCCTTCATGCAATATTGAGTGCAATTGAGCAAGAGGACAATACATAAAAATAATAAGAACCACAAGAGAATGAGTACCATCTCAGTGTTCGATAAAGATTTAATTATGATTATCATTAAAATCTTGTCAAATAAAGTTTATTCGAAGTTAAACATTTATTATCAAATAATATAACTTCAATACTAAGTACAACCCTTAAATAACTGAACTATATATCTTAATAATGTGATATATCTTAATTAACAATATATAAGTATAAGAATTCAATACTATCTTACCCATCTTTTAGTAAAAATTAAAAGAATACCAATCTCATTTTAAACAATATAAGAACAAATATACTAACTTACAATCCATATTAAATTAAAGACCAAATCTATTTTAAAACCATACATAAGACTTCAAAGTTAACTTAAAAATCCAATTTAAATTTTAAAAGAGTGACGAAATTTTGTTTTTAAACGATATATGAAAACTCAAAGATTAACTTAAAATCCAATTCAAAGGTTAACTTAAAAATTCAATTTAAATTAAAAAAAAAAAAACCAAATCTTCTTTTTAAATGATATCTGAAAATTCAAAAACTACCTTACTTGCATATCCATTTAACAACTATTAACATTAATCATAATAAACTTTTCACAAGGTTGCTTTCATATCCTCTAAAAGAGTCCGAGGATCAACCTTAATAAAATAAGCACGGTATAAGGACTTCATCCAACTTCCATATGCAAAAATGTAAATATGATCACATTCCATCAAGTAATATAAAAGGCTTCAAGCTAACTTACCTATTCTTAAATAAAGGACTTAAGAAAATCAATTAAAAAGCAAATAAAAGTCAACTGCTTTTATATGTATTAAAACTTAAGAGGGTTAACATCATAATTTAACAATATAAGGATTTACACAAACCTTCCATTTAAAAGATTTTAAAGGCGCCCATCAAACTCCTAATATATTAGAATTATAATAAAGTAATGTAAAAACGCAGGACAAAATCTAGGTCTTTTAAAACACGTAGGTCCTCTAAAGGCTTATAAGAAGGGTGTAAGAACTCTTTGCCAAGGTTATCAGGTATCTTGAGACTGGATATGAAGATACAATCTCAGAAAGCCAATAGAATCAAGACCAACATTAAGAAAATAGTTCTGCACAATTACCAATTCAAACCAACGAATGCAGAATAAAATCTCAACACTAAAATCCCACAATGTTGTAAACAAAGTTTTAAATCTCATAAATTAAAGTAAAATTCGTAGTCACAAGGGTTATTTATTTCTTCAGGGATTTTCCCAAGCACAACACAATAATAAAACATTCTTCTAGACATACCATACAAGAAACATTTCACTGCATCAATGCCATTATAGAAATGATAATTTAATTTTAACATTCTGATGTGCCATTCAATGACAGCGACCCAAAAATACTTGTACCTGGGAATAAATGTCCACTAGCAGTGAACCAATAGTTTCTAACAATCCCAAAAAGATAATTTCAAATAGCGGTGAACAAACAAAATAAAAATGGATCGGAAAATAAAAGAGAGCTAACACGGAATTTTCCAAATACTCAGTGTAGAAGTTGGAATGGCATTCCACTCCAGAAATTCTTTTATCTTACAAAAAGCCATCAAGAATTTTCCCAATCCATTAAAAAATAAAATATAGTTTACGACAATATTTCTAGAGTACATATATATGTAAATTAACCTATTAAAGTTACAAAATCCAAATAAGAATATTGTCACTGAAGATGACGAAGTCGAAGCTGTTCTTCAACAAATTGTGCTCCTTTCGACCTCCCTCTTGTTAATCGTGGAGACTTCACTGGTACCTCCCAGCCAATGCTAGGGGTATTCTTCTTCCCCCTTAGCCCATCGAGCCACAAAGGGGCCACGCACACAAAACCATAAATACTCTAGCTCCAAGCTTGCCTCGCAAGGTAAAACCACCACTCTATCTCAAGCTTGATATCCCCACTCTCACAAGTAAAACCAATCAAAAACAATTTGATGCATAACTTTACAAATAACCAGTGTCATCTCTTTCCCATCTAGACCATTTTATTTATAGGAAGTTCCTTATTGACACATCCCCATATGCACAATCAATTTGTTTTTTAATTCAATAAATTAGGATTATTCCCCTTTACACTTGCCACCCTCTCCCCAAGTTGTACAAGTAATTACATAAATTATTTTAATTAAAAGTCAATTTCCCTCACAATTCCCAAATGCACTCCTTAAATCGCTCCTATTTGTCTCTTTATTCCCCAAATTCTCATTTAATCACTGACTCCTTACTAAATTTGAGTTAGAGTTAAAATAAGAGTCTTCTTCTAGTTAGACTAGTGGTAGCTAGACTCAATATACTATTCTATGTGTACACCTATTTTCTCATGATTTATTCCTTTATTATTTTAAAATTCCATTTTGGTATTTTCTTGCACACATGTGTATTAAATCAAATATTTAGATTTATTTCATTTTTCTTAATTCTTAAATTCATTTACCTCATTCCTTTTTAATTTAGTTAATAATTTAGTTTAGTCTCCTTACAAAACTTAGACTTGGGCTTAATATTTTTTGAATAGGCTTGGAATTTTATTGAGATTTATAATTAATAAATTACTCGTTAATTATTCATATCTGACAAGGTTTACATATTTTAAAGGTTTATAATTATTCTTTCGAGGTTTTCTAGGCCACCTAAATTCATTGAATCAAGTTTTATTTACGTGATGTGTCCTTCAAGACGCACCTCTATGCTCCAAGGGTGCCACTCACCTCCGACTATTTTTGGTAGTTGTCCAACCCTTGGAGTTAGCGCTCCATTCGGGTGACCTTGTGAGAGACTAAGGGCTTATAAGGAATAAGGACTCTACCTTATTGTGTACCTTTTAAAATCTTCATGAGCAACTGTCTCAGTCTTCCCTCACAACATCTTGGACCTCTCAAACTAGGTAATCGTTAACCTACAATTCAAGCCACGACGAGAGTGCTAGTAGGTTGTGACATAAGCGTCGTTGTACCTCTTCCTCAATATCAGGTTTCTGTGCATGGCCCCTTTACTCCTTATGTGAGTCAGATTAGCAAACGTGCATGGCCCCTTTACTCCTTATGTGAGTCAGATTAGCAAACATCGTCATCTTGCATCCATTGACAAAACACTATCACTGATCCATATACATGATCATACTAAATCAATCATATGACACATATGCACACAATGAAATACTCAAACAAAACACAATCCACCATCCACCTCATTGGGCTTCTGATATATTTGTATGTAATCACTTACTCCAAGCTATCGTTGTCATACAATAAATTAACATAAACAATCTTTTTTAATTTAAGTATCATAACCTTTGTTTTTTCAGTGTTAATAGTCATACTCGTACTAGAGTAGAAATTATTGAGAATTTTTAGTTTCCTTTCAAGATCATAGGGATTCCTTGTGATAAGAACAATATCATCAAGATAAAGAATAAGGATGATGAATATACCAACTAGAGTGGGCCAACACAACTTGCGTCTTCCAAACAACCCTATAACTTGTCAATGTATATGCCAAAAAGGGTAGGGGGCATGAGACAAAATTGCTTAACTCCTATATTATTGTAATGACCCTGCCGTTACAACAACCAAGCGACGTACAACAGATTAATT